>OZ018299.1:19179154-19474830 GCA_963969485.1 Nomada goodeniana | reverse complement strand
CCTTTATCCGACTAAATATTCGGATATCGTTATATTTTCAGAGAGTGCATTTCGAATGGAGTATCTGTACAATGGCGTTTAATTCTGCTGGAAATAAAATGGACGGAATTATACAGATTCTGAAATACAGGGCTAAGGCTAAAGACTTTTTTTTTTACGAATCGGCTTATTTAAATTAGTTGAAATTAAATAACATTGCAGGCCCTATAAGTCAGATTTATTATATCATAGAAATTTCGCGACATTATCCACTGTACATTATACACTGTAATAGACCATTATTATGCCATCCAATATGCCACTATGCCACTATGCCAAATATCGATAAATTCCTTGCAATCATTAAACTTTATACTGCGCACTAGGTAGCATTATACGATCCAATATTGCGCTACCACCTATAATAATTATCACTAAAATTTCTGCCTCGCTACTTTGTATACGTTACGATACCTAAATATTGGCCTACGTTACATTAATTTCAATGATAACTACGAATAATTTCTCCAACATTAAGGCCTAGCGTGCGGCCTTTGCACGACAATATAAATAGGAATAAATAAAGTTTCATGTATTTACGAGAAGGTTGCCCTAGTTCAACATTGAATTATTGTTATTAGGGAAAACGGTGCACAGTAATTGTTTGAAATTCTGCATATTTCTATCAATCAATCGATATCAAAGTATTTTCCGTACAACCATTTTAAAAATATGTGAAAGTATTGAAATAGGCAGCAGTTCATCTTCCCAATGAAATGTAGAAATTCTTCGTAAAAGGAAGAAGTTGGAAACAACTAATGTTATATATTAATAAAATATTCGCGATCATTGTTACGTTAAAAGCACGCGTATTGTTCATTTTAATAAATACTACATATCACCCTTAGCATTATTTATCAATTCGCAATCTCCTATATCGTACCATCCTGTCACATTTAAGTCCCCTCGAACATACTTCGCAAGTCACATCAAATTCTCCCCTAGGAAACATTTCTTTTTATGAAATTCTCAAGGTCACCCATCAGACACCAGGGCAATACGGGTTAGACATTAACCCCCGTCCTGTGAACGATCCGTTTAAACCGTAAAGGGGTTATGCCCACGTTACTTGATCTAGATTCTCGAAGAGGATCCTGCCACCTACGCTGTCACGCGGTCCTCGTTCACAAGCCACCCTTGAGAAAAATAAATTTCGCGACAGAGAAACGGGGATCGCAGTTATTGCCGCGGGAGACACGTTACAACGATTTCACGTTCGACGCAGCAGCTATCTCTCGAGACCATCCGGGTTTCCCTCGAAATTTCGCGTACCCGCGTTAGAGGGTTGCTGTAAGCGCGTTGAAAAATAGAAAGGTTGTCGAAAATATCGACCCTCTCGCGTTTGCCAAAGTACAGACGGTATGAACGAGGCGGCACGAGACGTTGCCAAGTATTCTCGAAATTCGAAGGGAGAAGCAGGAGTTCAAGCTGTAGTTCGAGTCTATGCTAAGATAAACAGATTGTGTTTGGTTTGGAAGAAATGTAATTATTGAAACGTCTCGTATAGGAAGAAGTTGGTATTATCACAGGGGAGAGTATTACGGGGATAAGTATTAAAAAATGGTGATTGTTAAATGTCAGTTATTTAATAAAAAATTTGGAATACAGGCACGTGCGTGGAAAAGCTGTTTTCAAATGTCATTAAAATATTGGCACACAGTATGGCTGGGGCGAGGAAATAGGTTCCACGTTTTTCTCAAATGCGTGGATAATGATACTTCGTCGCGATTGCTCGATGGTAGACTATGGCCGGGGTAAATTGTCGACGAATGACGATAGAATTATTGGAAAACAAAATTTTAATAGCCTTTGAATGTCGGATCAAGTTAATAAAACAGATCGGATTCGGTGGGAACAATATTATTGTTCGAAAAGGTATTGACACCATCATATTGAATATGAGAGTAACAGATGATCCCAAAAGTTATTACTCGATGATTGGTTCAGATTGCGAATTGTACTATTCCGAAAATGCGTTTCAATAGTACAACGATGTGTATATTTACACTTTTCAAAGCAGTACAAAATTACTATAGCTGAGGCAAACTATCAAAAATGTACAATACACGTATTATGCATGCATTTCAAAATAAATAAGAATTAATCGATTTGGCACGTGAAAAATAAAACAAAAAAACGAATCAATAATACATATGAAAAATATATCACACCTGATTAACACAACCGTGTGCCAAATCATATCCCTCCATCTTCCTCAAAAGTGTCTCCAAGTTAGATCACACAGGAAAAATCTCTGCAGGATAACAATTCCACGCGAAACAGCACATCACTTGCACCACAACATCGAGCAGCACCAAACTATGTATTGCTTCCCCGCAAAAATAAAGTTCCAGCGGCGTACACTGTTCCGTACGCGACAGTAACACGCCCGAGAAAATTGATCGCGACAGCACAAACAAACACTCGATCGGACCAATTGTTTTTCTACCCAAATACTCTCGGCCGAAATTTCCATAAACAACACTCGGAATTCACATAGGGGGATGTCTCCCTAGAATAACTGTTCACCCTGCCCGCGTTCAACTCTGCAAAGAGGCGAAAGAACAAACTAGAAAAAGAACGAAAATCGCGGAGACTCCCTGTGACTTACGATTGTACGTTCTACCATCGTTACAATGGTATCACGTGCGACTGAATGTAAATGTTTCGACCCCGATCACACACGAACCCACAGGCAAATGGACGCCTGGGTGAGGGTAGAATGGAGATTCGGTGAATTAGGGCTGCACAGCAGTGCCGACCGCTAATTGGATAGCGCTTGCTTTTACACCTTCTCCATTTCTGTCAGTTCAAAACGGCCAAAAGCTACCGGTTACGTGGCAAATCTGCTTATTACACAGCGAAAACAGTCGGGCCGCGCCGAACACGGGGCCAACGGAATATAATTCTATTAAAGGCAACACAGGACACGGTAGTCCTGCGATGAACGCGCATTCCAGCGGGGAATCGAGGCTCGAACCGATCGATACGCAGGGGATGAGTCATCTGACAATGGGACTTAAATGTCCCGCTGCGTTCGGGTATCCCGGATGATATTGATCGGGATTGGTTGAAGTTTTGCGCGGAGGACATTGTGTAAAATATGCTATGAGTTTCGTGTTCTGGGAATTATTATTACGCGGAATTAAAATGCAATTTTTAACGAGCCCTGTAAGATTGATTCGAGTGTTGTAGGTTTGGAAAATTGGATTCGTAGTTCGATGTGAGAAATATCTTTGAAAATTAGTCTATCGGTGTGCGTCTCCTTTTCAGCGGGGGTATATTTAAATTTTGCAATATAGGAATTAGGGAAAAAAACAGAGGCATTGTGGCAGTATATGAACACTACCCTTTCATTTTCATAAATGATTTTAAATGATATACAAAATTGGTGAATTTTTTCCGTGTATGATACCAATAAATTTAATTCATACTAGTGACGAGTATAAGATTGACCCACAATTAAAACTATTGAATGATAATAATTAACCCGATCGACTTCTCCTTCTTACCACTTTGAAAAATAGGATTGGCTTAGTACACTGACTCTAGGTGACTAGATCCGCACTACACAACTTCATGTTGGGAAAGGGCTCGATTCCTATAGTCCTGTCTATAGTAAACGCCGACCGACATTCACGAAGGCCATTTCCCCTTCCCTTCCTTTCAGCAGAAATGACTCCAGGAAGGGGATCCCTTAGCGTCATACGTTTGCGTTAGCGTGGAACGTATCACCTGGAGCAGGTGTAGCTCGAGCTACAAATTTCGTACTAACGGCAGCTGACGTAGCACTATAGTGCGTCTTTTTCTGAAACGTTATTTCATTGATTTTCTCAGGTACCTCTACTCGCTGTAACTTTTATTGGAAAATGTGTTTATGATATTAGATATTAGATATTATGATCATATTCTTCGTATACTATACTGATAATTTGATTATAACAATTACTCCTCCCTGTAACTAGTAGTAAATCTGAAGAAATAAAAATGTAATTTAGGAAAGGTTAACCTTGCATTCTTGTAATACGTTATTCATGTTTCTCCCTCAAACACCCACCAGTGTAGTAAAGCTCTCGTTCGTAATCGTTACGTGAAACTGTTTGGACTTCACTTAATAACTCGTCGTTATTGAAAACCGATGCCTAATTTCGAGGAGTCTCGGGAATGTTATCGGAGCATAATTTATTACGGCCCACGTGGCACGGTCGTTTCCCAACGATGGGTGGGGGAGGATCGAATAAATTTTCCGTGGAGTTCGATGCCTGTTCGCGAAATTGTCTGGATATTCGACGATACTCGAGCAAGTCCCAGCGGGACGTCGATTCAGGTTGTTCACACGTGAAAGGTTTTGATCGAGTTAACGCGAAAGAGCTCGCGGTGGCTTGTTTGCACGGTTTGAAAGGTTTTCAATTGCCACTCAAGAATGCATTACGACGAGGGGACGACTCTCTCTTCGTTCGTCGCAGGTCGTTGTAATAGTGATACAAAAGCGATAGCAAGCTTGCGTTTACCCTCGAAATCGCGTTGAGTTTGTCGTCGATGTCGAGTACGTCGTTAGGAAAGTTATCGAAGAATTGGAGGAATCGAACTGTGCCGCTCTTTTTCGAGAAGAAGGTGAAAACTTGGATCAGTTTCTGTGTAAATATCACCCGAGTGTCGAGGGTTGTTCAATTTCCTTGATAAATATGTGGGATATTCTACATAAATTGAATCTCGATTTGTCGGATATATACGTCAACATACACCTTAAGGTCCGTGCCAGGTCATTTAAAATTGAAGTTTCAACCTATTGCACCTAATTACGATCGTTACGAATTGTTGTAAATTTGGAGTAAATTGAAGTATACGCAAATTGAACTTAATTACTGCTTCTTGTTTATATAGACACTTCGCTTTCCGCGTATTCAGAGTGTATAAAGAATCAAGTCAACGCTACGAAGTAGGGTGTCATATTTAACATCGGATACGAAAATTGATTAGTTAATATTGAAGACACAGCTGCTATTATGGAACGACGATATATTTTAATTAATTTTTCGAGAACTTCCAAATAAACAGTACTAACTTAATTGTCTATTATCCGAAGTATATTTTTCTCCTGTTGCTAAGTATCAAAAATGAAGCAAACCTGCCTGCATGATTCCACAATCTGTTCGATTTTATCGAACGATCCTCGAGCAATTTTTTTCTATAGCCCGAAGCCACCCGAACTGCCAAAACGAATTCCCCACGGGGCACTGCGCCAATGGTTATTTCGGCGGGGGCATTTGCAAACAGAATTTCAGTGGACCAGCCAGTAGTCGTTTTTCTTTCCTCTTGTTTCTTTTCCCCCCGTTTGTTCGCATTTTCCACGTTACTTTCCTTGGTCCGGCAAACCACTCCAATTAGTGCAATATTTGTATCACCGACTCCCTTTTCAATCAAATAAAACTGTATCTTTCCTATTTTCTACTCGTCGTATTGATGGCAAACAGTCTCGTCAAATGGTGTATCTCGTGTCGAATTCAAAGGAAGCTCGTCTCTAAACAATAAGACCAAATAATATCATTCGCATTTAATATAATTTTCTAATTTAGAAAGATAAAATCGTATGTCTTTTCGTTCTCCTACAAAAGTCTCGTGTAATTCATTTACAACGAAATATTGAATTTCTACCGAAGTCAGAAATTGCTGCAAGAGCCTATCCTTCAGCGACTTCAGAACAGTAAGAAGCAATCGTTGCACAGGATACATGTAATAAATGATTCAGATTCGCGTCACGATGCTCAGCACAGGCATCTATTTACATGCATTCATCCCTAATCGTTCCTCGAATTGACAGACAGCCACTAGCCAGTCGGTTGATGGCTGACCAATTTGATGAAAGCCGCGACATGTCAGACCCGGATCAATCTTCGTTCTCGGGAGCAATTAGTGCTCGTCGCGAGATCGGTGCGTACCTATACCATGCAAACTCCTTCATTCCTTTTGTCCTGTCTCGATTGCTTATATTTCATTAAGGGACGTCGAAGTATGCGTGGAAAAATCGATAATCGCTAGAATAAGACAATTCCATATCACTGTATCTCGCAATCAGTCACAATTATGTACACTTTTTTTTTTGACTGGAACAGATCCAACAGAATTTCTTCGCAATACCGGAAGATATTTCAACCCTTACATCGAACGCATCGGGATGCATTGGTCCGTCGACGGATCCCTTGGCTACTCGATTACCTCCGCACAAAAGCACACGCGCAAGATCTGTGTACATGAATTATCTATTAGCCACGGTGCATTATGCACGAGCTGAAGAATAACCGTGCCTCGTTCCCTCGTGGAAGCAAAATGAAGAAGAAGAGATACGCGAAAGCAGCTTATTGGCTGTGTCACGCAATTGTCTCTCTCTATATCTCTCTTCCTGTCTCTCTGCACGTCCCGTGTGCCTCTTTCTCTAACGTTCACATTTAAGCGGGGCACTACCTAATTAGACCCCCATCTTGACAAGCTCTAAAGTCACAAGCATTGTTCCGGCTGGGCCGCGTCATGCTTTCGGTGCCTCGGTCGACAAACGCTGGGCGAGTACCACGGCTGATACTCCGTTTTTCTCTGTCAAAATCGCGAGCAAAACGGAATTGTTCTCTTTGCATGCGGCGTTTAGCTTCACTAACCGGTGGACCTCGTGAATTGAATGCCTTGAATCGCTTGGGATTTGAATGTACTTGGGCACGGTGATTAAATATTTTCGATCACGGTGGCGGTCATTGTTGTGTATTTAAAATTAATTGGATTCCCGACGATTCTCAGAGATATAAGAAAAACTAACCGTGATAAATTTGATTTCCCTGGCATTTTATTTTATCGACGATTTCGAGGACGTGGAAGGTATCGTTGTTTATTAGAGACATCTTGCCTTATCTTTCTTACGAGACTTTGTCATTTTTCTTAAGGGCACATTTTTCTGGCTTTCCATTCGGACGAAAAGAAAAAGAAAACATATGAATTAAAATATTTCAGCAGTGAACTCTGTGCAAAAGTAGTAAACACGGTTTTGTGTATCGTCAAATAATTAATATTGTTAAGTAGATAATCTAAATGTCGAATCTTTAAAAGAGCGCAAACTTAAGGAGCTCGTCCAGAAACTGTACGAAATGATTCAAAATATTCATGTAGCAGAACACTGAAGGACGTTTACAGGCTCGTTAAGAGATTATTAAGGGGAACTGAGTGAGTAATGATATCCCGAAAGTATGAACACTTTAAGCGTCTTTTAGACTGTGCAGCCGCCAGGAGTTAACGACATTGCCCAGACGTGTATCAACGTGGATGCTTGTTAATGGTTTTAGTCGTTAAGCACAACCACGGCTGAAAAGATGAAAATCATCCTATTGCTGCTCGTATCTGGATTCAAGTGTGCTGCTTGTGATAGTATGGACTCTGAAGAAGTGTAATCTAGAGTTTTCCACGTTACGAGGGAACAAGTTCACTAAGCTACAAAAACGAACATTAACTTTTCCGCCGACAGTACGCGCTTTTTGCAACTACGTTTACGTTTGTTCATTTTGTAATTATCGACTGCTTCTTATGTTCGTCCTCGTCGCTCTTTTATATCAGTAATCGATGTTTGGGACAAGTATAGGTGCGAATAATAAAATAAACGACGGGCAACCTGTTTAACATATCGCTTTGCTTACGATTTCCAATTAGTATAATGATAATATCAATGAAAATATTAAATAAAAAACTAGGTATCCTCATACAGTCTACGTGTAAAAAAAAAGCCTCGCTAATATAGGTACACTCTCACATTTATTCAACATAAAATATATCTTTGAACGTGAAAATGAAAGTGTTGTTTTTGCGTCATAGCCCTACCTATGCAATTAAATAAATGAATCCGAAAAAGACGTTCACGAAATTGAATCCCGGAAACTGTCGAAACTCGCCAGCTCGCAATCCACCATTCCCTCAACCTCTCCGCCCTGCCAACGAGAAGCAGTAAAACTGCCAGCTCGAGGGCAGAATTCGTATGCGTCGCGACGGCTCGAAATATCGAGGAAAGGGATCTCGAGAGTAGAATTGGACCGCGTGGTCTGCCACGCAAGCATTCCGCCGTTTTCGAGTTACGACTAATACCCGACGCCTAGGATCGAGATTCCGGCTGACGTCCTCGAGGCTGAGTATGATAGGGAACCGTCTGAACCAAGACTCGGTGCAAACTACGATTTGCATTCGGAACAATGTTCGAGCCCGGTCCAATACGTCTGGTCCGTGTATCCACGTGTCGAGAATCCCTCGATCGCTGTATGGCATGCATTTGTGAAACGGTCGAACTTATCCCGGTGGCCCTTTGTTCCCTTCTGTTACGGAACGATCTATGGACACCGGCTCGAAAGTTATGCAGGGTTATCACGGTCCAGGGCACTATGGCGCTGCGACTTTCCGCAGAACTAATATATCGTGCCCGATTCGGAGTTGCTGGACGCTTATTGTTGGGGAACATGAATCTTGGGAACGGATCTTGGACGCCTATGCAGATGACGAGACCTCTTAAAACGCGTTCGTGATTGGTGAGTTCCGTGTGTCTAAATCGTTTTGATATTGGAGGTTGGATTAGTTTCTTGTACCAACGATGTCTTTTTTTTATATTGTAGTAAGTCTTTCGATTATTTTCTGATTAGCTAAGAAATGACAACCGATCCTGGGTCCTCTGATGAATTACATCTGGATTCTCTAAATGGCACAGAATCCTCCAATACCCTTAGATTCTCCAACAAAACCTTTGTTACTAACGGATACCCATGGATCCTTGGATTCAGCGATTCACCGAGTATCCCTAAACCCTCCAGTTGACCCTGGGTTACCGGACGGTCATTGATCCAATCGCTGACCATGGGTCATCGTTGATCCCTGGATCTCCCGGCTGGACCTATGCCTCAACACACTCCTGAATCTTTAATTTAGCTCTCGTTCTCCAGATATGAATACATGAATCAGTTAAACGATCCTGGGTCTCCGAGTATGTATTCTTACATATATTAAGATGCCTCGAGTGATTATACGTATTCATATACAATTCTCAATGACAGGTGTAGAACCTGATTCTCATTTAAATATAATCTAACTTATGTTGGTCTAGAAAATGTCTTGCTTACATGCGGCACAGTTCATAATGATTCGCGTGGTAATTTTATTCAATGCCAGGGTTCAAGTACGTACAAGTTTCTTGACATTGAGTTGGTACGTGTTAGTTACTCGTTTTGAAGTTAATGAGCACCGGCGGGCGTTTATTGATTGCGGGGAGCACAGTCAACACTATTGTTTATGAGCCCCAAGCGTTTCTGAGCTTGAAAGTGAAGTGTTAGTCTGTGATGAGCTACAATGAGACACCCGCGTAACGATCGTCTGCCAATGCTGGCAGTTACGAATTGCGAGGATCATACGCGGCGCAATAATCACGGAATATTTATGACAGTAACTCAAGTTTACCGTTTAATTGTTTCGACATTGCAAATCTAGAATTATGTGACACAGAGAATCGTAAAATCCAGTGGGCACAAATCGTATACGGGAATCAACGTGAATCTGTTATACCCAAAAACAATACTCTCAGCGCACGATGCAGATGTCGTAGAACCATTGAATGCATTAATTCGATATTTGTGATATTAATTCAAGCTCTGGTTTCATGTTCACTGGCGAGCCATGTTGTTTGCCAACTGATCTCTCTCTGGAATAACAAATATATGTGAAAGTTGGTACAGGTGCCGATACATGAGAACGGGACGTGTGCGAAAATACAATCAACGAGGATAGATCGCCACCCATATATCACTGGCCATATTTCCATGGCAACCGTTGTTAAGATTTTGTATCTACATTTCAACTATTTCATAGGACGAGCTTTTTTTTAGCAATTAATACTTGTGACATACCAGTATTACAATTACTACGTACAAGTAATACACGTAACAGTGAGTAATAAGAAATATTTATTAGACACGCAGACATGATAATTTTACATTTTTACGAAATTTATGTATTAACGGGAGCATCAATTGTTCGCAGGTAGCACTGCATTCTCGAACGTTGTTTTATTGCGGAGATCAATGAGACCAAGCCAGTCACGATAATTGGGAACAATTAATGAACTGTTTTTCACTTTACCCGCTGAAAGCCTAGCGGATAATTGAATCGATGAATAACTGATGGAAAACAATTAACTCGAAACCTCGTGGCTCACACGCCACCGCATTTCGTGGACAATTCGTGCCAACAGATATTTTCTCTCAGCGTGGCAGCAAATGAGCGAAACATCGAGAAATATATACGTGCGCAGATATTCGACGTTGAAACTGTTCGAAGGAAAAGCAAATCTTTCTAAATGAAACACCGCAATTTTCAGCACCGACCAACTCTGTACCAGTATAAATGAGCATTAATTAATTCCACAAACGATCATAATCCATTGATATAATTTCTTTTCCGCCGTACACCTAACACCCCCCTCGCCAGCAAGGAAGTTCCGTCATCGTCCGGATATAATAACACCCGGGTCGCACTAGCCACGAGCTTCTAATCGGGACGAGTGGCGAGCGTGCTTCGAGTGGCTCATCTCGACGCAATGAAATCTAGTGGTTCAATCTGGAGGTACTGGCTAGCCGCAGGGCTGTTTGTGTTCGGTCGTGTTAGCTCGTACCGGTGCACGAGCATCATTCATCCCGGAGAGGAGCCCTCTCGTGCAACGCAGGATGCCTTCTGGTCGAGCGGGAATTCAGCTGGACCGGTCTCGTTAACTATCGAGTTAGATGCGGGCTCCATCGTCGATAGATACTTCGCGAAGAAGTATCCTCAATGGAAAAAGAAAAAAACGACAGCCGTGAAGTTGTTCCCAGATATCTGAGATCCTCGAGCAAACAGAGACGTTAGTTAGAGACGTTTTGTTGTCGATTATCCTTTTCTTCTTATTAATCTGTCGAAGCAGAGATTGTGTAATTTTTTTTTAAGGTTCTATTTATACCATTTTATGTCACTGTTAAAATCCACGAAACTGTACTTCATTCGTATTCAGATTTTAACAATATAACACGTTACAGATCATAACTCAAACAGAATTCAAATACACGTTCGAAAGAAAACGTTCCAATAAAAACCGAGCTTTCACCGTCCACCGATCCACCGAGCAAAGAACCAACAACCCTCGCAGACCTTTCAATCTCCCCGTGGCAGCCCTCCTTCTCGAATCGTTCCTCCAGGAGGCACGCCTGTCAACCTGTCGTCAACCCGAGCCAATGAAAAAACACGTCCCTCCGAAGAGCACAGAGCACGGCACGTAACACTCACGCGATTAATCGCCCCTCGTGCCACCAAGATCTTTCTTCCCCGCTGAAAGTCGTGGGAAGTAAAGTGACGTGTATATGTGCCTGGGAGGCAGCGGTCGTCGAACAGGAAACCGGAAGAAGGCCGTGGTACCAGGCACCCTGGCCACAAAGAAGCCCATTAGAATGAAATAGGTCAATTAACCAGATTCGCATCCTGCGGTAAGTATCTCCGCGTGACACAAGGTGGCAAAGGGTGCGCACACCACTCGTGCCCGTCGAGATACTGCCGCAGAGACGAGGCGCGAAGGGCGCACGAGATGAGAAACGGCGAGAGCTCGGCGTTACGAGGACACCCATCGAGCTTTACTACGGGGAAGGTCGAGTGTGCGCGACGGTGAAAGCTTCACAGAGATGGAGAAGGATAGCTCGGCTTAATTGGGGACGAGAGGAGGCTTGTAATTTCACGTCGCGACGCGAAGGCACCGGTCGCCGGGCGCCAGTAATTTGTAATCCGTATGCTTAGACACCGACTACGCCCCTGGCAGACAGAGATCGTGGCATTAACGGGGAGGAATCGTGCGTGGCGGCGCATAACCGTGTGGACGTCTAGCGATCGACGTGGTTTGATTCCTGGCGTTTGCGTTCATCATTGACGGGGGGCGCTGATGGCGTCCCGCTCTGTTAAAGTAAACCGTTCTACGAGTAATTGGACGGGCGAAATTTTCATTCTGCTTGTTGCTCGATTTATTCTTTCGTTTTAGATGAGCCTCTCTGCGAGAAACAACAGGTTTCGTAGGTTATTTTAATATTCGATATTTTATTGGGAGTTAACTGTTCATTTGTGCAGGACAGTAGAAGTGTTTTTTTTGCCACGGGCTTGAATTGTTCGTCGGGATAGCAGACTTCATGATTTACTGTTCCTGAATATGTGTTGCGGAGAATTTACCACGGGCACAATTTATTGTTCAATGACTCTAGTGTACATTATATAATTAAGGTAGATACGTTTGTAATTCCTGCTATAATAAGTCCTGCTGCCCGTATAACATTGATAATTGAATTTCCAATTGATCCCTCATCGCCAATATTCAGCTGCAGGAATGTTAATTCCGAACAAAGAAAGATCGCAATTCGATTTAGTCCTTTAAAAGTACTCGTTCAGTGAATTACGTGAGAATTTATTACGGTCGAGCGCAATTCTGAAACAACCGTTGGCTATCACACGTGGGGAACACGATCCATCGAGGACGCGATGGTATCCGTGGTTCGAATTTAAATTCGTTTGATCGCGCGCGTGTGTAGCTTGTTTACCCTAGTCGACGAATTGAGAATCGTTCCGAGAACAATTTTCCACGGCCAGTCCGGGGTAAAATTGCTGACACAGAACACGTGTGAGTTTTTCTTCTTTTTTTGGTTTTGCTTCGTTTTTGTTGCTTTTGAACATCTATGCCACTCTGTGCACGTGGTCTACGAAGCGATCGAATATTCACTCGTTAATTTGGTTACGAGGGCAGGTTTCAATGAAAAATCGGTTTAGTTGGATTCTGATGAATCGAGCACCGAGGGTGGTGGTAAGATTGGAATTAACTTGGCGCTGTCTGATTGATGGAAAACGGTCGAATACGTGACCATTTTCTTCTCCTCGGGATTGGATACTTTTCGGCGTGATTACTGTTTACCATAGATTTGTTATTTCTCACATCGAGAAATTAGAACTTACTTTCTGTCCCTCAGTAGTAATTAACTTGCGTACTTCAGGTACGGCTGAATGTTTATTAAAAATATCTAGCCATGGCGAGATAACGTGTTTCGTGAACAGTTCGAAACAAAAAGTACCGGGGTAAAAATGCTTTGAAATTTAATGGTCCTTATTTTGCAACGAAATTGAAACTCGTAGAGAGTCGGGCACATGTTTTCGTAGCGTATCGAAAGTACACTTTTCTCGAATTTCGAGAAACTGCCGCGACTCGGCATTCGATTACGTATAAAACCTCAGGCGTGTGTACGAACAGATACGAATCTGTATTAAAGCGGCGGATTACCGTTCCCTATTCGAAAGAAACTCGTTTCTAGCTCTGTGCAATTCCACTTAAGACCATGCGCGGAACTAAGCTGCGACCATTACACGCTCTTTCGAATCTCTCAAAGCTCTCTTCCTGCTTATACCCTTTTTTCATTCAGAGTACACGCCAGAAGGAAATAATTAACGAAAAAAGTGCATCACGGATCATTAACAAGAATGTATTTTCCTTAGTTTTCCTATGCGTTTTCTCTGACACGTATTTCACAGTTGTTTGCACAGAAAATTTTTGTTAACGATAGTTTCTATTCCCAATTTGATTGAATGTTGCAAGATATGAACTGTGAGATAATATATGGAAGAATTTAATAACCTCCGCAGACGCCGGTGTTTTATTTTTATAATTACTGCAATCTCTGTTTTATTTCTCGTTACCTGTACTTAATAAAGACGCCAAGATAATTGTTTGAACGTTAGTAGTCCATCTATCCACGCAGAAGTTATTTAATATCAATAAATATTTGTCTTAAGAGGACATTCAGATATAGTATGAATCATTATTCTATATTACTAACATTTTTCACGATGCCTGCTTGCATTTATTAAAACACAACACCCTGCACACTGCGACTCGTCTCTTCGTTTCGCAACTCTTAATAAGTTAGTCGCGATTCAGAAACTCATAATGAAAAGCCCGACGACGGCCGCTTATTTCACGTGCTAACGCGTATATTTTTAATTGCGCCAATGGTTGCTTATATTTAATATTCTATAGCCGAGACCACGATGAAAAGCCATTTATCGAGACACACAGCTCGGCAGAGCGATTTTTACCCAAATTAAATCTGCCTTCCCGGAAATTCCGGCGTCAAGCTGAATTAAATTAGTTTCGGGTAAACGAATTGTTTCTAGGCGACTATAATGAAATGAAAAAACTATAATGAAAAGTAATTTTCACGATTGTTAGGAAACTATAGCGTTGAATTCTAATTTGTACACCAAACTCTGGCACCTGGATTTTTCATTTTGAAACAAATTAATAAACAAATGAATGCTCCTTTGTTCAATTTCGTTATTCCAAATTACGATACTCAATAAAACGTGATTCCCCTCTCTGAAAATTTAACAACTATCGCACCATAAATTCAATCCCGTTTAACTATATTTTTACTACCCCTATTTTGTTATATTCTTAACAACCACAAAGACCTCCTCCAACCCAATTATATCCACCATCAAATTTCCACCAACGCGGAAACTTTCCCCATAAAAAAAATATCAACCCCAATTCCTCCGTAAAGTAAGCGGATTTTAAAACTCTCTGCCAATATTCCGCCCACACAAGCCGGGTGGGGACTACAAGCACATCCACCCAAAAACGATCGATTCTTCGCTCTCTACTTTTGCATATATACATATTACAGTCAAGGATTAATTTTCTAGTTTCCTACCGCATTTCTATCAATGAAGATTGAGTAATAATTCATGATATATTTATTAGAATGCGGATGCACTTGTGATTCACAAGACAAACTATACGAACGTAGGACAAACCAGGGACAGGAGGTTCTCATCACGTGGCACCTTCGAACACGACAGTTCACTTTCGTATTCAGGACCGAACGATGTGTGCCTATTTACCGGGATACACGATGAAAATCCGTACCGTGCCTCGATTCGATCGATACCTTTGATGCGATGGCAAAATAACGCGTGTATCGCTACGACGTACGACAAACACGTAAATACGAGCGTATGAGCGTGGAATCGATTGACGAACGCAAATTCGTACGGGATTCGCATGATTTGTTTTGTATGGGACCGGTAGATGGATGGTTCGGTGTTTGTAAATGTATGTATGCGCATAAAATAGGGGAAATGCAAAGTGAATTCGGGCGACGCTGGTTCAGTTCGATATGCGTGAATCTGTACAATACAGCCCAAAGTTAACTGGATACTTGATTACTGATTACTGATTACGGATCTCTTGATCTTTCGTGGGAATTGTATGTGAAATGGTACATAAGTGGAGTGTAATAACATTGTGAAACGTAGAAATGGATCCTCGTTGTGTCCAGTGTTACCTCATCTGAGACTAGTATTCAATATAATTAAAAATCTGTGCAAAGAAGAAAGTGTTGTACTCTACTTGAAGAGATGTATATTCTACTGTTCCGATAAGGAAGATCTTTTACTTAAGGTCATACTTTGTAAAATCTCAACGTCAACCAAATTTGTCTGCATAAAGTGTAAAACGATGCATCTTCATTGTTGTAATAAGATAACTTTATCTGCTTAAATGGAACGACCTTTGGGGTAACTTTTTCTGAAGCAAGCAGTGCTTATATGCTTATAACATGGAATCATATTACCATGGAGTTTCTTTTATAGATTTTTCTCCCTTCTAGTACATTTTGCGCGACCGACAGGGGATATATGGATTTTCTTGGTCTCATTTTATTGGGTGTCTCTCACTGTATCTCTCCTCGAGGACGTTGACCCACCTGTCTACGAAAAAAAGCATAACAGGAGAATAAACAGCTAGTCTAGACACTTTTACGTTTTATGCCCCATAAATCCAGATGACGAACTTCGTCATGGTCGGTGCGATATGAGTCAGAAACGAAAACGTCCGAAACTATCGAACGGCGTCCAATCAACCAAAACTTCCATCAGACTCTTTCGAATGGTCCCGAAAAATATATCCAGCAGGAAATTCTTAAATATTACAGCAAACTGAATGAAAAATCCACATTTAAATGTTTCTATCTTAACGCATCATGTGCCGTGAGAAATGCACTTACATATGCACCCTTTGCATATTCGGGAAATCTTTTAACGCAGATCTTGTAGATCCGCGTTTTTAATTCGGGCAAATGTTCAGCGTCGGAATACTTTTCATCATTTTACTCCGGTACATACATTTGACAGATATACGTCATCTACTAGTACGACACTTGCTGTAAAAGCATCGGAAAAAATTCGATAAAACTAAACCGCTGATACTTCAAAATTCCGCTAACACTGACGCAAACTTTATGCATTCCACCAAAAGCCCAGAAGTAAAAAAAACGGTCAATGATTGTAACAAAAGTAAGAAATTCTATAGCGACATACCAATTTCAAATTAACGAACTACTGAATGACAACCACTTGCGCGTAATTACTATAATACATACCCGGCAACAAGATGCATTCATAACCACAACTACTATAAACATTAAGAACATCCATCGTTCGTTTCCATTCTTCCAACACCGTCATTCAGCCAGAGCAACATAAAAAAGAAATTCTGTTCCAGTTTCCTCGTCTCCAGTTCCCCAGCGCATCGGCAACGAGGATTCAACGCGGAATCGGAGGAACGCCGGTCCTCGCGAAACGAAGGTTCAAAACGAAGGATCACAAACGTAGGAGCAGAACGGAAATGCGCATCGGCAGTTCGACGCCGTTCATATCCGTAGTATTTCAGGCATGCGTTTATCGATTTCAATTTCGATCCGTGTACAAATACGAGTCGCCCTTGCCTGCACGATCACAATGGTGCCCTGTCGTTGCCCCCGAGGCGAGTTTCTCCGGATGAGGCTTGTCGGTTGTTGGCGCGCGATAAAAGCTAGAGCGAGGAAGCGTAGAAGAATCCAAGGCGGTGAAGTGGGGTGGAACAGACCGAAACGACGGATAGAGGAAGAGGCTGGCACCGATGCACGACGATAAGTTACGAGAATAGGAACAGTCTGGCTGACGGCAGACTGGGGGAACACAGCAGGATGAACGTTTGCCTTCGCAGATAGGATCAAACGGAACGCGGGGGTTGAAACGCTACATTCGTGTCTAGAAGTTGCCAACCCTCGCCCTTCCTTCCTATCATCGTCAGCCTATGCACTTCCGCTCGTTTCCTCTGCCCCTGTCCCCTAGATCTAATGCCACCACCCATCCACCCGTTCCATCACGCTTCGGGGAGCAAGGTGCCGACGTGGCCCCCGAAGTTTTAATACGAGGCGCAGTTTATACTTCTTCATCTTTCTGAACGTTAAGGGAATAGCTCCTTTTTTGATATATTGGCTTCGTAGTGGGTTCGTCGCTGTGGTTATTTGGGCGGAATTGGCCAAGTTTGAGCTTCTAGAATAGTGGCATTTTATAAGCGGCGTTTGGTTCGAAGTAATTTTACTTGAGATTACTATGCCTCGTAAGGGTATAAAAAATGTTTGGTAAGTTGTAACGAGGTAGCAGAAAGGCAGTATTATTTAATATTGATATTTTAATTTTACTGTTGTCTCGTGAATATTTATTTTTTACTTGTTTTTCTTCCGTGCTTATTAGAACTGGAATAAGAAAATTCATCTATTGAATTTAAAAAATTTGTCAGTATTTTGTCCCAGCGGCGAGTACAAGTTAATTCGTACATGGTGTTTCTTTTATTTCACGTTGAGGAATTCAAATATTTCATCATGATTCGAAATTATTAAACGTTACAAAATTATTGAAAATTATAAATAAATCGAAATAAATAGCTCGACGTATATTTCACACAGAAAACCATGATCGCGTTTGTTTGTTCCAGAGAGCCAAATATTTCGGTCCGTTTGCATGACGGGAACGCGCATACCTGTCAATGGAAAGAACCTAAAGTATTTCGAAAAATGTGCGTCTATCCGTAGGTACGCGTGTTTCAAATGGGATTTCGACGGAAAGTACGGTGGACTGGCTTGTGCACGCGTGGAAAAAGACGCAGCATCTCGGCGTTCCAATAAACTACATACCGCGTTGTATGTCTGCCGTACGTGTTCTTCTTTTTGTTCCATTTGACGCTGAACGCGGGCCGAGAGAGAAAGAAAAAGGGGCAAAGAGCCCATTGCGACGTTTCGCGACTGTGTTGCTTGCGTCAACGTCAACGGGAAAAGTGGAGAACGGTGTCAAAGGAGGAAGGTGCACGGTATGACCGGAAACGACGAGCAACGTTGCGCCTTTCTTGATTGGAACGCTTGTTTCAAGCGTGTACGAGTTTGCAAAAATTTGTCGTTCACCTCTACAAAGGAATTTCGAGGAATTCTCTGACGTTGCTTTATTGGCGAATATTCATTACAGAATTTGGTGTTTTTGTCTGGGTTTTTTTTTTGAGCGAACGAAAAATCATTCCGCAATTCTATCCAGAAACGTTCGAAATAACGACCTCGATCGATCAATTGTTGTTTCGTTTGGAGACAGTAACGCGGACGGGAAAAGGCTTTAAACTGCATTTCGCTAGTTTTCACTCATCGTCGATAGAATTATGTCTCCATCATATTGCAATACATTTCATAACGCTTCTTGATCAAAACTGAACCGTTCCCTTTTGAATAGTGAAATCGATTTTGCTACTCGCCTATAAATTCGTTCTCCATCATGCGCCACTGAACTTGAGAAATAAAATCTATCCCCAGCGAACCTAATTGCGCACCAGTTGAAACACGGGCAGTACCGAAAATTTGCCGAATTAAATATAGGAACGATCCTGAAAATCAGATAGATCCGACGGAAACAATGAATCAAAGGTTGTTCACTCCAGACGACAGACGGGATACAGCGAACAAAAGTAGCCATCCAATCTTCCAGCCACGCATATTTTTCTTCGTCCCCAATTTCATTGCCTCGTCCCGCAACCATTCGATTCGCCCCGCAGCACGAGGTTGAAAAACCGAAGGGACTCGAGAGTCACCGACAGGACTAATGGTCCTGCTAATATGTAGCAATTTCGATTTACCGCAAACCTCAATATATTACTATTAGCGAGAAACGAGACAGCCAGGGGATGGGAAACTGGAGCCGGGAGATGTAGAGAGATTCATAGAAGAGAAAGCACGATCGGTGCCTCTCACTCTCTCTGTTTAAAAGGATTCTGTGAGCGCGTTTCGTACCGAAGAAAATGACACATCGTTCTTTTTTGTTTCGGTCCAGTACAATGGCCGAAACCGTGCCAGCCATCGTGACGCGTGTTTATAAGATCAGCTTGCCTGCTACAATTTTATGTAATTTTTACTTGAAAGAAACATATAAGGTAGTTGAAATATTGGTAACCATGCGTGCAAAAGACTACTGAAAAGCAGTGTTCCGATTTAATTACAAAACATCAAAAGAAGGGTTGGAAATATGACGTTAAAAACAGCAACACTCCCTTAAACCAAGGAGCCACCTTAAAACTCCTTGTAGCTCTTCTAAAAAAATCCCCTCGTTCACTGAAATACATGGGGCATCTCCACTCCGAAACTTTATACAGCGTTAAATTGATGCCCCAAAGTATTAGGCATTACACCAGAGATTATTCATTCATCGACACACTGTGACCACAAGCTTCTCTGCCTCGGCCATGATGATACTTACGACCCTCGTTCAATTTCCTCCAAACTCATCTTCGCCCTACGAACGAAACTCGCACAACGAAAGGAGAACAACAGAAAAAAGATACAAGAACAAGAGCAATACACTGTGTCTCTGGTGAAAATTTGTCGACACTTTCGAGCGTGCTTCGATATTTTCAATTACACTCGTCCCCGCGTGCTCGTTGAGTGATAATGTAAAAATCAGACCTCCGGCGTTCCAACGCTATTCAGTTTACGTCCTCGTCTACGTCTCGTCCTTTCTCTTGCCGTCCCTCCCTTAAACCACCTACCCCGTCCTTCGTCCAGCGCGAAGCCAACCGCGACCCCGACGCGAGTCGTCGCTATTATCCAGTGTCCATTGTCCGCGATGAAAAGAGATTGCGTGTTCGGATTAACGACCACGACGACGAGGACCAGCGTTAATTATGCACGTCTGCTCGCTCGGCTAACGACGATTCGCGTCCAACGGCGAAGAACAAGCAACTGTCGCAGACGACACGGGCGAATTTTCTAACGGGCCATTCGTTAACTAAACCGGCGACGGTTTCGTTACATCTATCCGTGACTCGTTGGCAAACGGAATTCCGGGTTCCTTGCGGCGGACACCGTGTAAATATGGACAGGATGGCGGTACAGTGGTTTTATGAAATGGAGGTCGGTTGGATTTCGCGGTGGTCAGACGCGATTGTTAGTTGCGCGTGCAGAGTTATTTTTTTTCTGGACAGATGTTTCGTCCGACAAATCATATTTGCGTGTAGTTGGCGGCAGCAGAGTCAACGAAGTGAGTGTGAAACTTGAAAGACAAATTAACGGAGTAATAGAAATGATTTTATAATACATGAGACTTACGGGTTTCTTTAGGCTCAACGTAGAAAATGTCTATTACATATACAAGGTATTAGCCAACTTATTATTAACTGTGTTATTATTTTCTGTTTGGTTTAACAAGTGCCGCAGGGCTTCGGCGCCATCGTTATTAAACTGCCAGTCTAAGTAAATGGGAGATATTACAGAAGAAATAAGATACTTATCACGCAACGGAACTACTTAAGATTATCAATAAACACGCTAACAAAATAACAAAAAACACCAGTCTATCAATAACAACGCAACATCACCGTGCACTAAACACAACCATCGTCACTCCAGTACCACGAATACAATGCACTCGAAACAGAAACCGTCAACCACCATGGTCCAATATATAGTATACAATGCTTGACCCCATGGCGTTAAAAATAATAATGAGAAATGAACGCGAGCGTAATCTCGACGTCGATAAAACTCATTTCATCCCCTGGAAGGATCGTTCGTCGCAACGAGGCATTGCGCGAGGCATAAAAGGGTCGGCGAGTTTGACCCTGCGCGGCGCGGCGAGGAAAAAGTCAACGTCGCGGCACGGTATTTGTCAGAGGTAATGGGGTGCGTTGTGTCGACGGGACCCAGCCTCCGTCGTTAACTCGTTACCATCCAGTAATCCAGTGGCGTTATGCGTACAGGCGCCATCGCGAAGTCGCCCTTTGTCACGGCGCCCTCTTTCGCTTCGTCTGCTCGCCAGCATCGATTAATCACGTTCCGTCCCTACCCCATCCACTATTCTACCCCCCGTGCTATCGCGCTTCCATCCCTTCTACCGTGCTCCCCCGGTCCGCTCTACATTTTTCGTCTTCTTCGGTGTCTATAAGATTTCCCCCACTTCCGGCTGTTTCTGACGGCGGCGCGTATTCATATTTCCGGAAATAGAGTCGTCCGGAATAAAAGCAATATTCTGAATCGTTCGGTGAAAGGCGTGTACAGTGTTCTACGGGGTTTAACGTAACTTTTTCTTTAGGGGCTATTATGAAGCTGGATGTTTATTCAACGTGTTTGTTGATCGTGAAGTGTGGAATTTTTTTTTGAGGCACGATTGGTAACAGTAACACTTGAACTGTCCTACGCTTGAAGAAGCAATTAATAATCTTGGCATCGTGTTATGGAATGTTCAACAATAGATGAAGACGTTAAAGCGATATTGTTGAATAATCTTTATTGTTGATTCGATGACACGCTGATTTTCGCGAAATACGCATTCGGTTTATAGTTTGTAGGAGAATTGTATTTTTCGACATCGATAGCATTATCGAAAGTGGACCACAAAGGGACAGTTTGTAAATTTGACTAAAGGCTCGCCTTACGTATGACTTTAAAGACGATTACTCCGGAGGACGTATCTGCCCTGAGAAGAGAAGTCTAGGTTCCTTAAACAAATGTGTCTTAGACCTTTGCACATAAATCTACCTCGGGGGCCTTAGTATAGCGCCGATAAATTATTCCCCGTGGTATGCAAGAAACAGAAGCTCTGAACCTTGATGTGCTTTCAGAGTACCAGTTATCATTTACAAGATCCTCTTCAGCATTAAACAGAGCATCTCGATTCTATTCCCAAAATCATTAACTATTCGCAGCTTCACTGACTCCACATATATAACGTTGCCAGCGATCATGGGCCTTTGCGCAACATCGAACGTACTTCGACTTTCTCTCAACACACTTCGTACAAAAAATGTGTTGGAATAAATGTCCCTTCTACTACTCAAGTTCGTATGAAACTGGTTACACATAATGGTATAACCCGTCTTTCTATCTACATAAAATTATCCATATAACAGTATTGAATATTCTGAAACATAATTAACATACTTGCATGAATACCGAAGCTTAACTATTTCAGCACGTTTTGTGTCAGAAGACAATCTCAATAATCCCCAAACGATCAAATGAAAGCTTCCTGGTCATTATCTCGAATGCTCCAACGAAAACGAACATTCTAATAAACGACGCAACGAAACCATCGACTTGTCGAACCAAATATCTCCAGGCACCCTTGTCTTCTGCCAAAAGTACGTTAATTCACACGAAAACTTTCTTCCCTTCAGTCCATTTCGGTATACAGAAATCCCTAGCAGATGGACACAAACAAAACCGACGAGTTCTTCGAAGAATTCGTTAATTATGAGAGTAACCCTGTGCACGACGATAAAATTCTTTCGCCCGATTCGCCCCGGGGATTCTTGCGAAGGTATTCCGGGGTAAACGCACGTACCGTCAGCGTCGCCATTCTCCTTTGAGCCGGCTAATAATCGCATTTTCCAAATAACTTCCGTGACACCTTGCCTACGAGCGTGGCCCTAGCCGGCGAAGTCTTTTATCTCCGACTATTCTCGGCCTCCGTCGACAGAAAGGTTACGTAATCAACTTTGAAAGTAGAACCGATGTTTCTAGCGTTACAGACGCGAGAACGTGCACGTATAAAGGAACGTTTCGCCAGTTCTTGCAATTTTTTCCTTTTTTTTTTTTTGCACGGTTAACTGAAGAGCGAAGTGTGAACACGTCGCGCGAGCTGAAAATGAATCTCTTTGACTACGGTGCACACCTGTGCGGCCCTTTACCTTTGTCTCATTCGTTCCTTCACTTTGTTTAATATCGAGGCGCGACAGCGTCACCTGTGCTGGACGCAAAACGGAATTTTATCGCAGGAAATACGGATGTTCTACTTGTTGGATCAGAGGGATCAGGATGCGTTGCTTCTGCGGCGGAGGTTAACGTGCTCGGTTTTAACGCAAAATAGTAACGCGACGTTGAAGTATGCTTGCTTAAGTGGAGCACTTTATATGGAGTATTTTATAAAAACCTTTGTATATAATTGTAGTTGCAGGGATTCATTTTGTTGCATATGGAAGCTTTCGACGAGATCGGAATTTCTTTCTTTCGACGCTGCGGAAGTCGTCAAGAATTCTAGTTTCTAGTTTCTTCTCCTATTGTTCCTGTTTTTGTTAATCTGTTTGCATATTGCAAACTCGAATTGAAAATTTTATAAGATGCCCCCAGTAAAATCATGGGGCCGATGCAGAAGGCATTTTCTTTTTTTTAAATTATGGTCCACCGCGTTAGAGGCATGCTTCAAGTAGTATAAGAAAGCTCGTGAAGGTTGACAAGAAAACGCAAGAATGCGCAACAAAACGGGGAATTCCCAAGCGAATATGCGGTGTCGTCGACAATGCAGGTTTAAGCGCCGCAGGGTGACGTTTTTGTGCAATTTTATAAGTTGAATTTCTTCCGCTCGAGTATTTCGAGACCCCTTAAATTGAAATGGTTCTCCTCTGGTTTCTACAATTTAAGAAACACTTGAAGCGTTTCGCTAAATTGAATTTCTAATATGAGTGGGCGATCATAAATGGAGTTAAAATTTTCGACAAAATGCCTCGATATTACCGTAAAACGTTTTAATGAGCGAACTCTGCCATACAATTATACAATGCGTGTATTCAATATTTCTATCAGTACCGTGAAATAATATTCTCACTGTACGCTAAGATGAATTTATTCGATTGCACTTTTATTACTTATCCCTTATATGTACGTGAAGTTCGTGCGACAACAAAATATTGCGAGATAAAATATACTTATCACCGTTTCGCCGTCTCATAATTCGAACGCCACGGAACACACGAACGCCGCGTCAGCCACCCCCTCGTAAAACGAAAACGAGATACAGCCAACCTATCTACCGAAATTCCCGTTGCACGCATGAAACACCTGTAACAAGATCACGGGGCCTCGCGAACACGTTGCCCGGAAACGTAACGCGATTCCCAGCGGAAATATTTCAGCAAGACATGTATCCGGTAGTATCCAGTCGCGAAATTCCAGCAGAAACCGGTGTCCTTTGGACCCGTGTCCCGAGTTTCGATGAGGTCGTCCGTCGATATTTCATTCGGCCGCGGGGACACGGCCGGCGTAATCTACTCCTCGCCGAAGAGAGCGAGGATGGCTCGGGTTTGCGGCAGCGGCGAGCGTGTAAAGCGCGGGGCAGGAATGGCAAGAGCGAAAGAGATAAGGGAAAAAAGAGGGAGATCTCACGTAAAACGGTTTACAAATCCGGAATTACTTCCAGCGAGTATCTATTCCGGCAGCAGGATTTAGTTTCTGTTGTAGGCGGTAACGCGGTGGCCAACAACGGGAACAGGATTGCGAGGGGATGGATAAGGGGGTGGTTGGGATGGATTCGGGTGGAAACGAAGGGACAGAGAAACGGCGAATCGCGTGAAAAGAAGAAGAACGGGGCGCAGGATTTAATTGCAGAATTCCCAGTAGTACTGTCTCCTTTTTCGTCTCCCCTTTCCGCCCCTTGTCCTTTCTCCGCCCCCCCACCCACTCCCTTCCGCGCTTTTATCTTCATTACCTATCAACTTAGCTGACTCGCTAAGAGCCCACTGGATCTTCCTAGGTAGAATTGGCGAATATTTCCACTCGAATATATAGCCCAATTCGCTCGAATGGCCTCTGATAAAAATACGTCGGTTCGGTTTGTATTTGAAGAGGCTTTATGCAATATTCTTTTATTAGAGGCAAAATTGTAGGCGTGTGTTCAGTAGGTAATAAAATATATACTATTATATTATGTTAAGATTAATATTTTAAGGCAAGTATTACATTCGGTAAAGTGTAAATTATTATAATTGTATATACGATTATTCTGTGTATCGCGGTATGTAATGTGTATTGTAGGACATTGTTATCGGAATTAATTTGAGCATTTTTAATATATATGACGGTGTAATCGTTAATTGACTTACTTGTCGATGCTACATATTGACTCACTCTGTTATGATCTGAACACGATCATTCTGCCTTGCAGTAACTGAATTAATATATTAGGTCGTACAGTACCGGATATTGTAGCAATGCCGTTCTCTATAATAATTTCCGAAAAGCATTATTTTATTCATAGAAATATCGTCCGTTCAATTACAAACTGCTCAATAAAAAGAAGAATTGCACATCCTGAAAACGAAAAATGAATATTTCAAAACGGACGAAATAATACAAATTTTTATTCAACGACATACTAAATAAACTCTGAAACCAAGACCAACAATCAAACTTTAGTCAATTCTGTATTATTCTTAATTATTCGGGTGAATCGTTTGTCTCTCCATATCCCTTATACCGTATTCTAGATACTATATTTCCTTTCTACTCTAGATAGTGCTCGAAGTACATTGGGAAACCGGAAGTAGGGTAGATAGTGATTTGATCTAAGCTTAACTGGATAAACCCTTCGAGAGATTTGAACCGAACAGTAAATTCCGCGGTTGCGTTTATCTGCGTTACAAGTTGCGTAAAAGAACGGGTAAAGTGGTAGTGGAAGGGCGTCGATCGATAGCTTCGGGGTTGCTGCACTTTTTTCCCTTTCGGTTTTATCTTCCCCCTTGCTCCTGCCTTCCTTTTTGATGGTTCGTTTGGCGTTTTTGGATCCTTTGGTTTCCCCGTTTTTTTATCATCTTTTTTTTTCGTTGAACGAAGCGAAGCCATCGGGGAACTCTTGCTTCATTAAAGCCATAATTCGTCTCCGCTTTATGAAACTCATATCGCGCGATTTATTACCGCCACGAGAAACGCAGTGAGTTATTTCGCACAGCGTAGAGCAGTAACTGTATTTTTGTCTCGAAGCAATATGAATTGCTAACAGTTGTAAAAATTCGTAACACGATAGAAATGTTCGGCAAACTTTTTATTTAATTGCTCGCTGAGTAACGACGCTGTATTTTTCATGAATCGATAACGAATAGCATACGATATAGTGCGTGCTAATAATATCGAAGGCACTATTGAAAATCAAGGAATACTCTCCATAATTGGAAACTTCGAAAGCTTACTCTAAAAATAAACTTTCCCTGTCGCACCATAAGCCACTACACGGCATACTTAGTTCACAATTCCGAAACATTTAAAAAAGTTTTGCATACTCCTGTGATATGAAAATTAATAATGAAACGAAAACTCCCCAAATTTATGCAAACCCATTTCATCGTTCCGCCCAGATAATTGCATCCAGAATAATTAATAATCTTAAAGGACAAAGTATCACGCCGCTACAATTGAATCTGCTTGCTCTAGGCGTGTAATCAAAAGACTATACGAATTGCCAGCGTTCGATGTCACGCGAAATCAAATGAATCGTTCGTGCTCGCTCGGTTCCCTTTGGAAATTAATTGCTTGTCGACACTCCCGCTAATTTTCAGCGAACTTCGCTGCGAAAAGCGCGGACTTACAAACGAGCAGAGGCGTTCGTCGCAAGGGAGTGGGTGAATTGAATTAGCATGCCCGTTAGAGAACAACACGGTACCAGGGTGTGGTGAATTTTCAACTCCCCCGGAATTCGTTCCAAGCAGCTGTCCCTTGCGTTTCGAATTGATTTTATAGCGCACGATACGAGACTCCGACGACGTCGTTAAATTGTGCCAGATAGGGTAACCTCGTTAACAAATCACGTGCGAAACTTTCTAATACAAGATGTTCGGTGTCGCTGCGTTTATTGTAAAGCTGTTCCACAAGGGAGGCGATATTCACGCTACGAAATTGTGTCCATCAGTTCGCCATTCCTGAAATCGATCCGACAGAAACGGAATGATTCTGGTCGGAGCATTCTGCATAGTGAAATCTGTTATTTGTGGGTGAAATTTATTATGCAATTTGAACGGCGGAGTTTTTTTACGCGATGAAATCACAGTTACTCGTGTATTGGGCAGATTTTTATTCACGCGTATTGGATCAGCTCTCCTTGGTAATATATCTGAACGACGAAAATTTCTGTTTCCGTGAATGTTGTATAATGGATGGCGTTGAAGAATGAAAACACGAATTACGGTAATACAATAAATACCGAGTACCGTGCAGATGAATTCATAACAATAATATTTATACATCCTATAGCCAGAAGATTGTTTCCATAATTTTGTAAACTTGATTCGAATTAATTTTGCAAACACGAAGTCTCGGTTGGTCGTTATTGATATAACGGAATCGCAAGAACGCTGAGCAAGACAAAATAGATGAAAAATTGCGGAGGATCGAAAAAGGCCCTGACAGGGATACGGTGGGTAGAAATGGCTTTGTCACGGAGCATCGGAGGAACTAAGAAAAATCAATGGCACTGCCAGAATCTGTCATTTGAAACAGACGACGAGAAATATTTCTTTCCTTCTTGTCATTGTAATGTCCCCGCTAATATAAATTCTCTTCGTTTCAATTTATTTAATACAAATTCTGTAGAGGCATAATTTAAAATACCCACAATTATTCATACGAATTTCGTTCATTTACAATCGTTTAAAATCGAAGAGAAACAATTAAACGTCTGCGTAAAATGGAAACAATAAGAGACAACTCGAGACGAGGAACGTTACACACCTTCTTCGTGCTGCAATTTACGAAAGAACAAAGTGCAAACTTATTGTCCGCCTCGTTGCCTAGGAGCAGGTGATTACGGCAATAAGAAGAAACGAAAACAGTGTCGCGTTGGGTGGAGACATTTAAACGCACCCCGGGGGGAGGACGCAACGGGGCGGAAATGAGATGCATTAACTCCGGTAAACAGTAGAAATTTATTTGCACTCTATCGACAGTACGATATAAATGGGACCATCGGCTGGTCGCGAATGGAACCATTTTATCCGACTGAAGCTCCTTGCCCGCTGTTATTTGTTTCTTTTTCGCTCCTGGCCGCTCGCAAATTATCGGAGAACGATTTAATTGCAACGCGCGGCACGCGATACAGCAATGCGCCATTTATCGGACGATCTTAATGAAACCGTATCGAATATTTCGGACAATTTTTCCGCTCGCCTCCTCCGTTCTCTTCACCGATTCTTAAACGGTACAGCTTCGACCTGTATTTTCATCGCGATGCAACAGGATTCAATACTTGTATATTTTAAAACGTATACATTATAAAAGATTTAAAATTTGGTAAGCGATTCAGTGCGTCTGGATAACAATTTTTCAACATCACCGTGGAACATTGTTTACATATTCACGATCATCGCGACACTCGATTCATCAATGCAGGCGATAAATGAAAATTTCTTAAGGAAAATTGAAGATCGTCGAAGGAATAAGGAGATATTGCTTGTTTTCTTTTCACTGTTTGGAAGTTGGGCAACAATTAATGAGATGATAGCGTTTAGTAAAGGAGCTCGGCCTATGCAAACATTTCCCACTCCTCCAAAGCTTTCCTTTTCACCACTGCTTTGTAGATATAAAAGAAGTCTAAATTGAGACATTAATCGCGAGAAAGTAATCTCGAGCATGACAATATGAACTATAGTTACCCATATACATGAAGTTTCTTTAGAAGTTCTGATAAATGGTTTCCGCGGAGAGTTGATTATTATAAAAAGGGTGCCCCCTTGTTTCCCGTCGAGAGATTTTTGTCTATTAAAAGCGGGGAATGAAATCGGGGAAAAGAGACGAATAACTGATTACGATTCATTGCAGCCCATTGTCGAAAGATTTAAACGAGAAAAAGGGGAAGAGAGATTCTTCGGTGCAGAGGCTTAAGAAGTCCGCTCGAATACATCTGATTGCAATAGCGACGGAATATCCTGATAACGCTCCATTCATTTCTGGATGCACTTGTTCAACACCGAAGTGGATATCGCGCACACCGCGCAAATCGTACAGGAAAACGGCCCCTAGAATTCTGAAATCCGTAACAGTCGTATATTTGTAGAGCATAATTATTTCGGGAATTTGGTATTTCTGTGCCTCGAAATATTTATTCCTTTCCAGTAAGAAAATGTATTTGTTAATAAAGCTTTCTTATCAATATATAGTTGCATAATTATTTACGCATGCGTAGAGCATGCAATGCTGTGTAAATAATGCTTTATAGTTGAGAATTTCATTGGACATGTGTGCATATTTGATTAACGAACACACGTGAAGTAACGAATTCTCTTGCACGCATTGCATATCAAATAAAATACACGTATAAAAATGTACAATATTATGAACTTCTTAATATATCCAATTAACAGAAATGATTCGTGTATACATTTCCACAGCTTATTAGAAGCTCCAGTGTGTACCAACGTGACAATGATTAAGCGTCCGAGAGGCAAAGAAAAGCTCCGCGTTACACCCGTCTCTATCGCTATCTCTGTGTACCCCATATGTAAACGTACAAAGCTCTGCACGCCGTGCAAATTGTAGAGAAGTCCATTAAGTCAAGGCTTAGCGAAGCACGAGCACATGGTACATGCTGCCTGGCAAAAATTCCAAGCCAAATCACGAACCCCATCAAATATTTATCGTCTGTGTGATAACGATTCCGTTCACATTTTTCTTGCTTCCTCTTTTTATTTTATATTCATTCTGCATCTTCATACTACACAGGTACATAGTTTTTGCATCATGTTTAAATACTCCAATTTTCAAGAATTAATCCACTGTGCATATCATATACAAATTTTATTCGAAAACATTTAAATGCCGTTTAACACAATAATTATAATTCCTTACGCAGACCCAAATATCAAGTATCAAGATGTACACAATTTTTTTGTTACTATTCTGTAATTAATTATTCTCGTTTTCTAGTATTAAACCGTCTATCGTATCGTTTGTAGAAACTGTACCCCAATAAATAAACATTTCCTTCGATATAACACATCTTTTCACGCATGACCTGTAATAATTATCTTGTGCTACGACAAGGAAGGGAATGGTGTATTCGCGAGGCGAATAGTAATTAGTTGCACACTCACGAGACTCGCGAGTCAGACAGCGAAGAAGTTGCTCGTTCAACGAAGGGTCAGAAACAAAATTAAGGACGGAAGTCTGAGCGTGAATTATTGCAGCGGAAAGACAACGGACGACGTGTAGAATTTCGTAATGATGTACCGCGAGACAACGAGGCAACTCTGATTAAATTTGTCTTGCTGACATTTCAGGTCTCCCCTATCCATTTGCCGACGTGACCCGAATTTTAAAACTTCGAGATATCGATGGTGCTTCCAAGGTGTTTCGCGATACAAATTTTTCATATTGGAAGTCGTGTCCATTCATGTATCATTTATTCAGCGAAATTGGGTTTCTTATAGGACACGTTCCTTGTTTGAGAATTGCGAAAGGAAAATGATTGTTGAATAGGCAATCAATTTCGCGAGTATTATTTACGATTCTTAGCAGCGCCATACTTTCACACGAATCATGCCACGCGAGTCTTGATTTTCCAATTACAATTTGAACACCAGGTTCAACAATAAACTTAGGATATTTATTACGGAAATAATGTTGATTACGTTCAGCTCGCTACTCTTCGTTTTATGTCGTATGCATGTATTCAATTCCTCTGTTAGAATTCATTTGCAGTACGTTTATTGAATTTTCCAGTAAACACTTAGTTCCGGAACTAAACGTTCAGAACGAGAACCAATTGGCTCCATCCCAAGCGCATTTCCAAGCCGGCCAAACGACCATTTCGAAGTGCAACTTTTCGACCATCTATCGTTCGAAAGTTGTTTAATTACCCCGGGCAATAATTCAATCGAAGTTCGACCGTCCTCGAACCACCCCCTCTCCCGGCCCTCTATGAACGTTAACTTTTCCAAGAACTTATTACTCCAGGTGAAATATGGAAAGCTTTCAATTTCTAAGGAGCGCATCTTTCTTTGGCGTTGCTCGAAAGTTACTTCCGCCGAGATTATAGATCGACGGTCCACCGCAGCCGGCGGAGTTTTCTTTTGAGAAGAATGTAAAAGTTCGTAGGGCGTAATAAAAAGTTACTAGGGCCGCGTACTGTTTTCTGCTTCACTGTTACTACACGAGGAAATGTAAATTCGGGGCTGAATTTTATGTTCTACTTAAATCGATCGTCACTGGTCGCTCGTAAAAGTCCGGGGGCAACACTTTTATATCAAAGTGTGCGACGTACGAATGCGAAAATCGAACGAACGACGCATTGAGAATATTTCTCGTCTGAGGGGGAGAACGAAATGCTTCCTGATCTATGGATTATAGAACGTGTTACGAAAGAACTTAGATCTTTGCTGGACGTTGAAAATCGTACCATTGTGAGACAATTCGAGACATTTTATAACACGTGCACAAACATTTGCACTCCGCAGAATTAACCATGGACACTGAACATTCGTTCCATTCGCTTCGACAAAAATTTGTTCCCGAACTCGAGGATATCCTATTTCGTTTCGTACGTTCTCAACACTTCCAACGAACGTCAAACACAGAAATCCTTAAGGACGAAGCGTCGTCGAATCTATTTAAGCGGCGAATTTCAATCCGAAAGATTTGGCAAACGCGAACGCGTGCATTTGCATGCCGGGGCCGTGTGTCATATAAATGGAACACACTTTTCAATCTCTATCCCTTTCATATCTCGCCTGTGAAAAGCTCGAAGAAAGCTCGTGTCAGGAACAGCGGATATTTCATCTTCGTGGCCGCGTTTGCGTGCAGGTAAACGGATCGCATATGTCTCGCGATTCCTTTTTCTATTTTTTTTCTTTGCGCGACCCAACAAAATCTGTCGTTGACGCACCAACGAGAGCCAATATCGCGGCCACGTTAATACAAGATTAATAAGTGAGTGAGTTGTCAAGGTTTGTCGACAGCCAGTGTAAATTGTTTTATCGCGGGCACATCCTTAAATTTCCCCACTGCGATTAATATATTAAGTGGAAATTGTGCACATTTCTAAACCCTTTCGTAATTTATTAATGACACTTAATGATCAATAATGATCAACACTTAATGACACTTAATGACAATAATGATCAATACGTCTATTACAGAAATAGTTATATTACAATAATAACTTATAGTATACCATGTTTCCCTCTTTGCATATATAAAAATAATATAAAAAGAAATACTGTTTCTCTTGACCAAGCTGTCTTGTACATAAGTTATTACGTATCACGAATGAAATCTTCGAATTCGATTCTCATCCGGTGCAACACAAGCCCTCGAAGTTCGTGTAAGAAAAGCACAAAAAACGCGAGAACTTCGTAAAACGCAAAGAGTTCGTCACGCGGGACGGAAAATCGTATTACAGATCGGTTGGTATACTTTGGCTGGCGAATGGGCGCAGTGCGGCGGTGAAACGGAGCGAAAACGACAGATCGAACACTCCTGGAAATATCGAGCGGTGTCCGAGTTTGATCGAGACGAACGTAGTCGATTGTCGCGGTACCGGTGACGGTATCCCTTCGATGCGAGAGGAAAGACGAACGGGGAGAGAAAACACGGGGCAAAGGGTACCACCGTCATCCGGTGTGCATTCACGTCACGCACCACCTGCTCCCGTTTCTATAGACAATCCTGTGCGCCTAGACTAACCTGTTCGACCGTCTTTCTCACCCTGTACACCTGCAATAAGAGTCTCGAGTAAATCAAGAATTGCATCCCACCCTCGTCCGGCTTCACTCGGCTTCTTGGAATGTTTGTCCCCCCGTCTGTTCCTCGCGCGTTTGTTCGAGACCTGTGTACGCGCGTGTTCGCGTTGTCGGGGTGGAAATAAAATTGAGACGGCGTTGGTATAATTTCACGGTGTTGCGTGACACGTGACGTGGCTGTTGTAATTGGACTGCTCTACGAAGCAGTTACCAAGAATTTGGTGCGCTGTTTTCTTTTCGGCCGTGCATCAAGCGTTGCTATCCGTTTCCTTATTATATCAATCGAATTTGCATTTTCTGCCCGGCGCATTTCGCATTGCGCCCCTTCTATGTTTATTGTGTATTTGTCTTCTGTTATTACGTTATTTAATCTGAGTTCGTATAGATTGGCAGTTTCCAGAATCGTATTGAAATGTTGAATATAAATAACAAAATACGGTAGGAGTTGCACAAGTTATCAAAGTAATTGACGATACGAAACTGCTAGTACTGTCTATATTCATGGAAAATTCTCGCAACGAAAAATATTTAACCAAGTTGCTCTATTAAATACTAGCACTCGACATTTTGTTATCAAGTTAAATCATTCTGACACATGCTTTCAATTTCTATGCTATCGATAACCCTCTTGCTCCTTCAGTTCGATTTCTCTATTTCTTATTTCTTTCAACCCTTGTTCCACCTTTTATCCACGTATGAACATGCGCACACAAAATGCACACACAAAATGCACACACATACACACCTCTATACTTCAATAGCTTCTCTGTTTCGCCGTTTCGAGTATTACGCTGAATCGGCACAGCGACCGCAAGGATGCTATTATGCCAGCTATTGCAGCACAAAGTGTCGTCGATGTTCGTGTATGTGCGTGGCACAATGCCACAGGAAGCTCTTGAGGTGTATCGACACCGTCCTGGCTACTTACCTTTTGTTCTTATTTGGAACGTAGCTCTGACGAACGGAGGCCGTGTCTTGGCGAATCATAATGGAAAACGCGAGTGCTCGCTAAGGAGTGACAGTGGGTGGAATACTTTGTCCGCGGAGGATGAATTGAATTGGAAGCTTGTCGGTAATAACTTCTCCAGCCTCGAGATTAGAAATTGGAAGACGTTATTGGGAAATAAAGGCTGCCTTCCAGATCGTTGCCCCGCGAAGACGGAGAATAAAGTAATAAAAGGGGCAAGCGGACCGAAGAGAAATACGTAATGAGGATCCATTTAACGTGATAAGAAATAAATATTTTGCTTCCATCCGTTCTTATTGGCTTTGGAAAAATGCTTCTAAGAGAAGTGGCTTTTGGAATATAATTTTTAATCCGAATGAGACTGCCTTGAAGGGTTTTAATTTATGCGGTAGGCGTGTAAGATAACTTTTGGGAGTAAAAATTATCGTTCTATTTTTGTTCTAGTGAAATTAGATGCGTCAGAAGAAGTCATATTTAATGTAGAAGGAACCTTGTTCTTTTTTATTCATTCTGGTTAGATTATTCTCACCACTGGAAGTCTGGCTTCGAGGAGTTTAACATTCGAATATTTTCAAGTGGATACTATCCTTTTTAAAATAAATATTTGTACGAATGTCAACCTGTTCAGTACCCGGATCCTGCAATCGCGTAGAACGTAAAATCTTCCTGTCGCACGATTCTTTCGAATTTCCAAACATTATCGGAGCACGGACTCATAGACAGCGAAAAAAAAAAACAGAATGATAAACATTTAAATAAGAAGCAAATTAAATAATCAACGAATAGCTAAATAAAATGGACAATATCGAGATATTGTATACCTGCATACGTACCTGTACTACGCCTACATTTATCATAGAATCTTTATTGCCTCCCAAAACTGTTTCCAACTTCATCGATATTTCTACTCGAAACAATTATGAAATTATCGATTAAACCGTCGTAACTTCGGCCGCCAGAATTTCCATCTTGCGACGACAACTTGGAGTTCCGCGCAAAGTTATTGTTATCAAATTCAACGTCGACGATGCTTTAACCGCATTACGGTCATTAAAGCACGGCAAAGCTCGTTGCTAACGAGTGCTAATGAGCTCGCGGATAAACATTGAAATCACTTCAGATCGAAGCTGCGCTCGACTCCATCAAATGTCGCTGCGTCGTGTCCAAAGTTGCCGGAAGTTGCCCTGCCATCTCCCCCCCCCCCCCACACACCGCTCCACAACCCCTAATCGGACTCGATGAAAATCTACGCGAAGAGGAAACTATTACCATTATCCGCTTATTTTCACTTCTGCTAACTAAGTTTCTCGTCTCCTCCGGGCTCTTTGCCCCGTTTCGATCGAAGCGGCGCAAAGGATAGCGATTCTCCGGTCGTCGAGGTGAAAGAGAAGTCCGCTTCCGTCTCGTTGATTTCGTGCTTTCCATCGGCTTCCCGTCGGATTCCTTGCGAACAAGAACACGGATCGCGAGCCACTTGCTCGCGAAAATTTCAGCCCCCCTGTTGTTGGCCGCTACTTGGCAACAACAAGCTACTTGTTTGGGGAATGTGCCTGAATTTTGGAATCACAACGAGGCAGTTCCTTGTTAATCGTAAAGCTGCAGGACATTCGTGATGTCGGTTGAAATTTGGGTTTGGAAATGTTGCTGGAGATTGTTGTACGTCTGTTCCACTTTCGTTCACATTGGCAAATTGCTGGCAAATTTTTTCTTTCGGTTGAATCATACTATGGAGCTTGGTTCACTTCTTTATGTGGGGAATGTTGTATAGGTTTTGAGTGATAAATTCTTATACTACGGGCAGCATAATTTTGAAGATGATTCATATTGTGAAGCCAGCTAAGATTACGCGTCGATTATCATTTTACGTTTATCAAAATATTAATCGCGCAATGGTTATATTATTCATTGCCAGCACATCGTTAGGCGACTTATTCTATAAAGAAATACCGGGCGTTTTCGGAGATTGTTCGTCGACGTTACTCTTCCAATAACAGGACCCACGGTGGTTTCGTCAGACCTCGACGAAATTCTACATTCCGTTAATTGAAAACACTGTAACAATTTAAAGAATTCGCCGCCAATGAAAAAGAATCCACTTCGAAATACAGTTACATCATATTCCATCTTCTAAAATTTAACCCAACCAATACAAAACTGTTTCATACATAGAATTTCCCCATTCGTTATTCCACCCCCTTTATCTGTCCTTCCTTTCTGTTCAACGACCACTTCTGCATTTCGGATTTTCTCATTTCCACGACGGGTATGATATATTCACGTGCCACAACGGTATCCAGCGAATCTCGGTAACCGCGGTTACAAACAACAACAGACGTGCACACGAGTCGGGCAGAGAGAAAAAAAAAAATCAAGATTTAGAGTCGTCACTTCTGGATCGTGGCGGGTTCCACGCGCCGCAACGGGTGTACATATACGTATGTACACCGTTTGCTTTTCGTGGTTTATCATGTGGGAAATATGGTAACGCGTTTATCGCGGCTCGGTGTACGCACTGCAGAGCCCTGTTACCGCAGTGGTATAAATCGAGTTAGGCAGCGAGCGCTCGCCCTCCGAAAGCGCATTTCATTAAGCGTATCTATTTCCTCGCCAGGCGGGGATTAATACACTTGCTACGTTGGATAAACCGCCCTGTTTCGCTGGAGGAGGCACACATCTCGTTGGAACAGCTGCGGTAACGACTTGGTCACGAAGACGTTTCGTTCGCGTTTAATTCTTTACCTGTATAGAACCGCGTGATAAATAAATATTATACTCTTGGCGTATGTCTTTTCGTAGTTCTTCTTTCCCTTTTTTTTGTTTGTTTTTGAAGTGAGTTGCATTGCAATGTTGCGAGGACTTTACGCGAACGTTGCCGAAGATAATTTCTACGGAAGTGTTTAAATAAATAATGTTTTACCGTCTTCTTTAGTAATACTATTAATAATCTGGGGTATATGAATGTTAAGTGAGGTGAATTATAAAATATCGTGGATATTTTATTTGGATAATTTTATGGTCATATGGTAGTGTGATTCATAATTTATGGTTTTGTACTTTTACAATTATGCATAGTTCGAAATGTATATTTTGTTATTTATTTCTCTGTGTTAAAAACTCTGACTGACAATTTTTGCCACTGTTGAATGCATGTCTGAATGTTTTCGTAGCATCAATTTTTACAGAAAATAGAATGTGTTTATTCAAAACAAACAATCATAATAATACACCGCTCTTGCATTGTTACGACAAACGAAAAAATGTACTCGCCTGTCGCCGTGCAATGTTTTTCCAATCTGTTTCATTCATGACAAAGATGTATCTACGTAGCGATTGTTCTATCCAATTTACCCACGTGGAATACTAGCGTCAAAGATAGAGATAAATTTCAATCTGCACGACTGCAATAAAATGTAGCGAAACGACGATAAGAAATTGTGCAACACGAATCGACACTGCAACCCGGAAAAAAATACTCCGCATAGGGCTTCTGAATCGAAGGAACAAAACACAATGCCTCCAATTCTTCTCTAAATCGAACTGAATCCCAAAATTGCAGTAAACCCTATTGGTTACGATAGAATATTATAAAGGCAGAACGCTTTTAAATTCAAGTAAATATGCGATATACTGTGCTAAAACAAATGTACGAAATAAATCTTAAAAAGTGCAGATGTCGAGATGGTGAAAATCAAAGTTACATGATTTTATAGAGAGTTAAAAATGTGGATAGCGAATTGCCACGTTGAGAATTCGTTCATTTGAAAGTCGTGGAAATTCAGCTTCGACGAATCGCACCGTCTATTTCTATACAACTTTTCACGTATCGCCGCGTGGAAGTGGCGTAAAGGACATAATTATCCTCTGGAAAGGAGGTTAACTAGCTCTCTCCCTCGACTCTATGTATCGCCGTTGTTTCGTTCCTCCTCGCTGTGTCCCTGTACCAGTGGAGAACCACTTAAAAACTAGCGTGAGCACTGAGTTGAAAAGTTATCCACTTTTGTACATATGTGGCGTGTGTGCGTATTGCAGCGTTGGATAGAGGCATTTACATAGACTGAAATGAGAACTGAATGGGTTGATAGAAACGTAGAGGAATTTCATTGTTTAGCTTGAAAATTCGACATATTAAAAATGTAATATTCTGAACATAGATATATTGTTTAACGTAACAGTAAGTTGTGGTCTCATTGTTGTAAAAAAAGCCAATAGTTCGAATTATTATTTTGGTACACAGTCACGATAACACATTGTTGGACATTAGACTTAAATTTGTCGAAATTAATCACACGTCTAGCTCTGGTCACGTGCTTGGGAATCGAAATAGTCACTACTCGTATGACTCGACAACATTTTGATCAAGCATACCGAAGTATCTTATCACTATCAGACTTTTTATGCAATTCGAAAATTCACGAAACGAGAAAATAATTCAAGCCAAGGTTCGCTTTTTTAAAACATACGTTCTTTGAGGTATTATTAATAACGATTTTAATCCGATCCCCTTGTATTTCTTCTACTTATATTTCTCCTCGCTATTTCCCTATAACTAAATTTTATTTTCTCTCCTTACTTATCGAATAACCGACGAAAATATTAACCCGATGAATCTCTCCAATTTACCTTTATCTTTCCAATTTCCAATTTATTAATCCATCCCCAATATTTCTATTAAACTGAGCATATGCACTAGTTATTTTGCAATTCAATATTCCAAAGTCATCGTTTCATTTCCAACGAAAAACTTTCTCCCAAAAAAAGGCGCCGTTCGATCACGAAAAAGAGATAGAACAAACCAGGAAGTACTTGGAGACAGCCGTTAAACAAACGAAGAGGGGGTGGAAACTCGAGCAGCATGGCAGAAGAACGAACGCCATTACTTGGAACCGGAAAAATAAGTTAACCATTCGATCTGCCAATAGAGGGTCGGGCAATCCGTCTTAGCTAGTCGTTCGAGGGATCCGGCCAGCTGTACTTTCAACCTCGACGAGCAAATGTATGTACATAGAGATACAGAGCCCGCTTTTTTATCCGAAGCGTTTCCGTCGAGAAGTTTCCGATTCGACCGCAACCTGCTGCCAATGGACGACTCCCGGGCAGCGAAGTCTTTCTATGCTGGAATAATGCTTCCCTGTACCATTGAGAATACGATATTTGTTGGACGAGGAACATGAGACACGGCGCGGAATATTTTTGAAATATCTGCACGCCGTTTGAAGTACAGTAGAACCTCCCCTATACGAGCCCCCCTTATCCGAAAGTTCTATTTTCCGAACATTCTGTTATCCGAACAGCATTTCCCAGCGATACGTGCATACAATGCACGTATAGTTTTCAATATTCGGTCGAGCGAACTTTGATCATAAGAATTTAGCACGAGGCTAACTCGAAAACTATATACGATTTAGCAGCCAAGAAGATTTGGGATCCTTAAATACTAGACAAATTGTGAGGTCCCTTGATTTGCATTTAAATAAATAAAATTTTAGTGCCAGGAAGGCGATTCTGTTATCCATTTAATTTTTAAGATACGGAGGAAAGTAAGGGTAAAGGGTTCAGGCGGGTGTTTCACGGTCCAGAATCCAGTTTCAGATCCAGAAAGTGCTAGACGAAAAAGCACAAACCTTCAGAGCTTGAAAGACAATTAGAATTTTATCCTCCCAGTGTCCAAAAATTATTCCTTCAAGTTAATCGCACAAAAATGCTAATAAATATATTCTAGTAGAATTGACACCATCTCCTTGTTAGCGTCCACTTTGCACACAATTACAACGGCCGCCGACACAAGTTTTTACCACCAATAGAAACCGATTTGATCGGGCGCATTCTATTGAAAGTATACCTGAACGTTATTACCGAGCAACGGAAACTCCACGAACGACCGATAAGGCGTCCACACGCAATAACCAGGGCGCGAACTTCCTGGCGCGGATGGTCCAGGCCGGCTTAACGACAGTAATTGCATAGCTCGCGCAAATTGTAAACTCTCGACGGCGTGCGCGGTAGTTCGCGACGAGGATTTTCATTTTGCCATCGAAATGTATGCAAACCACCGCCTCGAGGATACACGCCCTTTTCACCCTTCCCTACATTCTAATCTCGCCAGGTACGGAAGTTGCGGCCTTGTTATATTGAATTTCCAATGGAACCCGATGCGATAAATAAACTCGCGAGACCGACGTGTTATCGCTGGAGATTCTCTGCCATTTCATGAAATCGCGGGACCGTGAAATCCCATGGAAACAATAGTGCGAACTGTTTGGTTGGCGCATTGTCGTGATAAAACAGCGGTGAACAGGGCTTCCGAGATACGCGCCCCGTCGCCTGTCGTTTGTGAAATTATTTCACTCATCCACATTTGTAGAGGTTACCAAAAATATCGCTCGTAGAATGGTGTCGTAAGCCAAAAATGTATGTCATGAAATATTTTCTTCTGTAGTTACCAAAGACATGCAGCATTTCATTTTCAATCAACCCAACTGAATGAAAGAAAATATTACTCAGCTGTGCAAAGGTCCATTCATATATTCATACATTTTAAACCTTATAAAAAGCAAACGAAACTTGAATACTAAAAATTGGATTAGTCGGAATTAATTCAGAATTTATTTCCAATGCAGAATCGCTGTAGAATATTGAGAAGTTGTTTATTAATCTTCTTCGTTCATATCGAATTTATACATTTAAAACGATATTTATTCCAGGAGAAAATTTGATTGATTAATATTTATTTCGTAGCAAGATTTATGGAAATATACAAGACAGAATGATCGCAATCAAATTTATCAGTGAGAAAAATAAAACTCTCGTATTATTCACATCGCGACATTGTACGCTGGTTTCATATTGTGAATCAAATGATGCGAGCGAAATCAAATATCATTAGCATTCAACGATATTACTGTAAATATTTGCAAACGTATACAATTAAAACCAAATAGCATTAATTTCTATCCCAATTCAACATAAATACGAAACAACAATTCAATAGCTGATAACTGTTATAAAGTTAATTAAATTTCACGGAGGAAACCAAATATTTGCATTCGCGATAAGCACGTGGCGCGCTCTAATTTAGCTTGCATACAAATTTTCAAATTTCAAGCAAAATCGCAGCGGTCGAGTCGCTGTTTATCGAGCGAAAATTATTTTTACGTCGACAACACGTACAAGTTATTAGGGGAAATAAAGCGTAGGCAAGAGATGCAGGCTTCTCGCTGGCGTTTAAAGCCTTTGCACACATCGAATAACCAATATTCACGCGCGAGTGTCTACCTGACGAGAAATTGGTACGAGATTCTAATCGATAATCGTGCTGCTTCACCATCGAGTCAACACATAACTTCTCCGTTCTGTCTAAAGTGAAGTAGAAATTGAAATTCGTTATGGTATAGCACTTCATTTATCGGTAAACTAAGTTTTCAGGTTTCCCTGATGTTTATTTGACAAAAGCGTTCTTTCCTGTCGCAAAATTATTCAAACGAAAAAATTAAAAGCGGTTTTCAATTAAAATCGGCGATAAAACGTGGGTCAGGGGATTGAATAGCCCGAATGGTTACTCAAATTATTAAAAAGCTTGATGACATATAATCAAAATATTATAGTAGTAGAAAAATTTAATATTTTCGATGGGTTTAAATGTGAGACCAAAGGAAAACGAGGATCTATAATTGTTTTATATAAAATAAAGACAAGGTGGTTTCGCATAAATTGCGATCACGATGGTAGACAATGAATTCAGGTAGGAAAATGAATTGTTACGAAATTTTTACGAAGACAGTGTCGCGATTAGCGATATTAATGGAAATATTCGAAACAAAGTTGACGCTATCGTGTGCACTTGATTAAAGGGAAAAAGAGCTTGAAACGTTCGCTGGGTACTGATTGTACGAATTTCATTCGTTCAACGAGGCTCGTGAGGCTACCATTATATTTTTAATTAAATACCTGCTATAAAGCGGATCTTGTAATTGCTTTTGTACAATACACACTCAAATTCTCGAAGCAGGAAAATTCGAACTGGAATTCTGGCGAATTTGCGATCGTAATATCACGTTGAATCTTGTGTTACAATGTAACATAAATAATTTTATGATAACGTTTGCGAGGAATGTCTGTCATGTGGCGTGTCCGTTTGATAGCATTAATTTTACGAAATTCTGAATGTCAGTCACGGATAAACATACAACAAAAATTTACATTTGTCCGTCAATAATTAAATTTGAACCATTGAAGAACAACTGTTAAACGAATGACATTTTCTCAATCATTCGTCGCTATTCCCCTTGCACGACACGTTTATGCGCAACAAAACAGTTCCCATCATTCGAGCTCGGTTTACTTTCATTCGTTACAAAAGCGGCACGTATCAGAAGATAAATTACAGTGAAAACAAAGGCTAAGCTTTTAGAGGCGAACCGTGAAAGAGCCACGGTCTTTCATCAACGAAAACGTCTAGATGGAGAAGCATAAACCAGTGTATATTCACGCGACACACTGCAAGGGGGCTGGTGGGAATCTTACGTTCACGGTATCTCGCGCGTGCTTTTATTTATCCGAACTTTAGACGACGGACTTTTAATATCGCGTCGCGAGAGTGGAGAAAAGGCCAGTCCCGGCACATCTGCTTTTCTACTTACAGCCCGACGTTACGACTCTTCTTTCTCACGCGGCACCTGCCGGAATTACGGTCGTTTCCTTTCCGTCTTATCGCGAAATGATATTTTCACGGTGGCGTTAAAGCCTTCACGGTCTTAAACTGAAACTGGACGGTTATATTTTAGTGTGAACGTTTTTGTTTCAGTTTTCTGATGGGCCTCTTGAGCTGGACGGAAAATTGGTCGCTGTATAGAAAACGTTTGCCGACGGTATTTTGATAAGGATGCAGTCGACCGCGGGGGGAGCAGAGAAACAGCTTTCGAATCGCTGAAGGAGAAATCTAAAATGGTAAGTCAGAATTTTGGTTTCTACCGTGCTTTTTCATTTGCATTTATGAGTAGTTACAGCACCGCGAATGATACGATATTTCATTTGCTTCATTTTTCGGCGGAGAATTTATATTTATTGAAGCACTTCGTTGCTCTGTATTAATATTTTTTGCCAGCGTCGAGCATTTTATTTATTCCCGACTGGAACGCCAGTTTTTATGTTCGCATTGTGAAATAATAAATATAGATGAAATGAAATATACGAAGTTCGCATTTCTCTACCGGTTCTCGATTCGCCTCGAGCGCTATTGCCTGAAAATATTATATTGATAAATTTGTAACAGAAAATAATGTACTATATCTAGAACAAACATAATAATCGGCTACCTATAATTTGTCACGGGAATGTATGAAATCACAAACGTCAAGAATTTCTCGTCAATAAAAATGATGAATCGTCTCGTGTTATATATTTCTAGTGAATATTGTTGATCTTTATTGAAACGTCTTCAAAATATATGTACCTTCCGAAATGCAACACTAATGACGTTTATTCAGACCCAATGAAAGACTCCACAATATGCCGCAACCGAGCCGACGTTACTGAATGCATCGGGCAATAGAAATGTACTAGTCCGAAGTAGTCTAAGTTTGCCCGCAACAGACGAGTGATAATGCGCCTCTAGAGTCAGCCTGGTGAAAGAGCATTATACGCGAGGCTAGTAGTTACGGAACGACTTTAGTCAGACCAGGAGGCCTCTAATTAGATTCAGCGATGCGAGACGAGGCGAGTCTCGATATTTAACGTTAGTTCCAACCTGTTCTCAATTCTGTAGCAATTATTTCCTCTGGGAACAATTTTTATCTACTATACTATTTTACCTATAATATAAATATGTGACACGTTAAACTAACGCAACTAACAATTACTGCACATGTATTCGACTAATTTTGTTATTTTATGTTACATCATTTAAAAAATTGTTCAATAATGAAGACAAGCCATTTAATTTTTACCAGTTAACCTGTATTCAATATAAAGGAAAATCTTATCGCGCCAAATAAAAGAAACAATTAATACTTCGTCACTGAAAATCCAAACTACTTAAAATCTCCCCACCCCCCCGACTCATCCACCCGACACTTGCCTATGACGAGGATCGTTATAATAATTTTCATTCACAAGTACCCGAATTGCCAAATTGTAACGCCCCGCTACGAACAAACTCTCGCGGCAATAGCAACGCCGTTAAACGAATTCAGCCAATTTCCAACTTCCGCGGACTACTATCCAGCCGGTTGAAATGACAGATTACCTGGTGTCGTATAATTCTGCGCCTCGTTTTCCGCGTTTCCCTTCAAATTGAGCGAAGACAGCCATCAACGAGCGAGTCGGGTCGACCGATGGAAGGGACCGACAATGAATCAAACCTGTACAGGCCCCGACAATTCGCGTTCCCGTATCCCCGAGTTTCGCGAATCGGTTTCCCGTTGCACGCGCTGCGGGATTCGAGTCACGTATCGCGGTACAAGCATACATAAAGGGTCGCAGAGCGGCGAAACGAGGTCGCGAAACGCTTTTTTTTCTCCCCGCGGCGCTTTCGAGCTGCACGAGGTTGGCGTCACGTGCCGTGTAACATCCGGTTCCGCGTCGAATCGCAATGGAACGCAGTCGCACGATCTGAAAGACGACCGCCTCGAAAGCGGACTCGCGTTACACGAGACAGAAAAAATGCTTTGTAACTACGGGCGGTTGTTGGACAGGAACTTCCAGGAACTTCTTGTACGTGTTGAAGAAGAATGTATTGCGTCGTTGTCGCGTTAACCGAGAGCACGATGAATATGTGCATGAGTTGAGTACGATAATGGACTTTGCTTGTGAACGTTTTAAGGATGCCAGTCGATGTTCGTATACGATCAGTTGATTTAGAAACAATTTGATAATTCTAACGTGTCGTGTCCTTTGGACATTTCTGTATGGAAAGCCTGCCTTCGACGAATAAATTCATTTCTCAATAGTAGATTGTTCAACCCTCTCAACCCCGAATTACTCTCCTTCAATTTATAATTAATCTACCTACCCGTTTAAAACAAAGTCCTTACAGAATCCCTAGACAAAACTAGACAGACTTGTTTCTTGATTGGGCAACAAATACACCATTAACATGTTTCCATCCGGTGTTATCTCGTAATGGTTTCCCTGCCTTTCGTTTTCTAGCAGTTTCGACCAGAAACGAAAACGGGACCCATGTGAATTTTTGTTTTGCTTGGGCGTTGCGTCGGTTCGTGCTGTCACAGAGTCGTGTTTCCGTGGGCTGGCGAAAAGAAGAATAGTTGTGCCGGCTGTTCTCGTTGACTGATACCGTTTTAGTGGCGATTTCGTTCTACGAGCGACGCTCGATACTCGATGCTCGAATTTATCGTTGGGAACGAACTCACCGCTTCAGCGAAACGAATTCAAGATTTACGAGGGGGCTCGAAGGAAATAAGCGAATATTGTTTGCCCCTGGACGGTGCTGAAAGTAGGATGGAAATGTTGATCTCGATCAGGGATGGCGTAACTTTCGTGGGATTAATAAACGTGTAATTGACGGCGTCACAGTAAATAAATCGATGAAGCTAGATTGTCTTCTTGATGATGTAACGTTATTGTTATCGTTAGATTCCATTATTGCACACGATTACAATTATATTATGTAACACCATCGTATGCAGTTGAATTTTATTATTTGATAAATCAGCGCAGTCATTGGTCACTTTTCGAACTATTTTAATTACTGATCAGCTACACGGGTAAAAGTATTGCTAAACACACCTATTCTTCCATTTGTACGAAGTGTACAAAGAATAACAAAATATACAAAACATAAAATGTTACAAAACATAAATTTTCCACAAATCAGTTCAAGTGGGTACTTTACTATTCGAATTTCGCAAAACAAAAGAACAATAAGGGAATTCATCTCCAAGTACAATTATTATGGCGAAGAAAAACATGTGTCATAAGTTACCGGCCCTCGTTGATTATTTTTCCATCACGATTAACGACGTTCACTCAACGAATCCGTACAGTCGTTATCATCAGGCTCCAAACAAGAGTGGATAGATTCCATTCCGTGAGGATCGTTGAAATTTCTGCTCTGGCAACAGCCATCGAATCCGCTAGCATATCTACGCTTCCGACCGTATCGACGGAAAATATTCCGCGCGGAAGAGCGGGCGGTGGCATGCTCGATATAAATTCCGATCAGAAATATCCACTTTGCTGTAGAATTCTGCCGCGCGACTTATCTCGCGGCTATCCTCCCGAGGAACTCGTTTCAATTTACGCGTCGCGAACCGATGAGTTGCGAGAACCGTGGATTATTTTGCTGAATATTCGAGAAATTACGAAAACTCCTAAGTCTGCTGAGTATTCGGTGTTTCATAAAGCATTTGCTATTCGGCCGTCCGAGGATAAACAACATCTCCGTTTCGAGAAAGATTCATTTTGATCCACAGATGTTCTGGACAGTTTTATTACGAATGCGTCTGGATCAGATGTTAGTATATATTACGTATAATGAGTATCGAAACGTTGAGAAATATCTGGATTTAACGAATCGATAGTATGGACTGATTCAAACAGGTTTCTTTTTAGACATTTTCTTCGCTGAAGTACTGTTTTAACATGGTGCATTAATAATAGCTCCTGTGTACTCGCCAATGAGATTACGCGTTAACAATGTTTCGACGAAGTTAAAGGATCCTTCCTTTTAGGTAGAAAGGTTGAAAAAAACCCGGGCTAGCGTAATGGTAATCCGAGTTTAACGAGGGAAACGATATTTGATCGAGTAACCTTCGCTGTTCAGGAACTTTATCGCCGATACCTGGGGACTATGCTTTCCCCCTTTTGCAAGCATTATTCTGTCCTCGGCCAGCTTCGCTTCACGCATTGCTCACCAGCTATTTTATACAGAAACGCGTGTTACTGGCTACTTACGCCCTTTCAGAAAATTTAGCAATTCACAAAGCCTTTCATATAAATGTATCCTCAAAAATGCATGCCGCTCCAATTTTTACCAGCAAAATTATGAATTTTTTAAGGACAATCTCCACTCTAGAACTACTGCTCGAAATCATTTTACAGAATTCTATGCATTGCATAAACATAATTAAATATTTACTAACGACGAATGATAACATATAGTAGACCAAAGCATTATTTTCGTGAAAATAATGTGCACCGTTCGTTTCAGCTGGTAATGAAGATAAATAAAGGGCAGAAGCAGCTACCAGGAAAGAATCGATAATGTCGTGCTTTAAGAGGAAAGTTTTTCCATTATGGACTTATAATCTTGTCTCGGTTGTTACACCAAACGAACCTCGACTTCGTACAACTATAACTAGATAGTAAATCCTAATCTTTCCTACTTATCATGCTAGCAAATATCCTCGCTAAGAAGATTGACGATCTTCCTTCGAAACTACCTACGTACAAATACATCATCAAAAGTGATTTAGATGATTCCATATTCATCGACGAAGCCGAATCCTTTGACAGGCTAATACGAAACTAAACCGTTTAAATCACTCCCCTTTTACTATTGTATACCTGTATATTAAAAATGGTAGGTACTACGTAAATTAATCAGATTAGTGCAGTTGAATTTCGAAACGTGACAGAAAAGTTATATTCCTCCTGCCTACCTTGCACTTACTATGTATTTGCTATTACTATTGACGCTTCGCTTCAGGTTTCGTTTTACGTCTAATAAGGATAGGTGAAGTGTTACACTTCTATTTTCGCTCGCTAATGAAATTCACTATATCGGTGTCATATTCTACACACAGAGAACCACGTAAGTCGATTATTGACTGTCACTGACTTATTCTATTTATAACCGCTGTGTAAACGTATTCATTAAGTCGGATGTAACCCACATTCCAACGGCATTACAGAATCATAGAATTAAAAGCCGGATGTGCTTGAAGCTTTCTGCACCTCGACTACTGAAAAACTTTGTTAGAACTCTGACATCTCAATGTAAAAATGAAATGAATTAAATAATATCGCAACCTATAGCTATCGTCGAACAAAATGTTCTCCGATCGTCAGATATTTTCATTCTATCCTCATCTACGATCACTTAAACGCGGGTGCCAGATCGATGAAAGAATTTACACAAAGGCGAGCATCGGGCCGCCCAATAAGACGCTATAGATATTCGTTCCTTTGACGCGGAACGAAAGAACACCGCGAAAGAGATATAACCAACGGGAATTTTCAAAAATGGACCCGTTTAATCGCGAACGCTGCCATGAGTGATATACATACGTGATTAAACACGATTATACGACGATCGATACGCTAAAAGTTTCATTCGCCAGCAAACAACGGGACACTTGCAAAATTTGTGTCGGATGTTGGGTGGTTCAAAAGTTGACGTTTAATCCCGTGTCAATGGCTGGAATATTTAAAATACAAACTCGGAATATGCACGATGTGTGAATTATGCAAGAACCTTCGCCTGCATCCATCGAATTGTGATGGATGGATCTTGTTTTCAACTGTGCCGGACGTTTTCGGAGAATATTTTAATAATTCTGCAATCTATAATATATTAGTGAACGGTCTGAGCACGGATTTAATAAATCTGACACTGCTGTTTATGTTATTTCTGACGATGGACACTCGGTACGTTATCGATATATCCTGTTAAATCTCGTTATAATTCTATCAATCGGAATAAAATAACACACTTGCGTCAGTTCAATCGAAAACCGATGTATTACGTACCAGATACGTTCACGAAGTGTCGCGTTACATTTGCTCGGCAGGTATTTCCTAAACGGGGCATTTTATTCGTTCTATTGCCCGTCAACTCATCTTGAAATATTTATACAAATCCTTTCGCCCGCGATAATTTGGCAGAATAATAAACATAAATCGAAAAGAGGACATGAACAAAATATTCACACAAACGAGATACATAACGGGTTCCCTTGTTTTAAACGCAGACGAGCTGTTGAAAAACGCGAGTAACATAAAATCCTAATTTCAGGACTAACGAAAAGAAGGAGAAATTTATACTCCCACGATATTGTATGAAATTATTGCGACGCCAGTAGCGTCCATAATTTCTTAATATAATAATAATGTGTCCCTCGAAACAGATAATATCAACCGCGACGAACACCGCACATTTTCTCAACACACTCAGGAATACATCACTACGCTCAGGAATCATTTCGCTTTATCAATACCAAAAGCCATAAATTTCCAACGTGACCACCAAGTCTTCCGAAAGAAAGAACCCCCCGCTGACCGATCGCCACTGATTTACGTCCCTCTCGCAGAGAAAACGTACGAAACAAGCAGGGTGGCCGGAAGTGGTCCGATGACCGTCCAACGAAGATATAGATAATCAATATCGATACAAGCGCCGGCTCAGCTCCTGATACAGGGACCGGAGCGATGATTCCGTCGTCTCTTTCTGGCCAACCATTTTTTTTACTTTTCACCTATTTCATCCCGTTTCCCTTGATTCACCGCCAAGACTGTTTCTCAGTTGATTCTCAGGCGCCCCTTCGCCCCATTTCTCCAAGCAGTGTGCAAGGATCGTCGAAAGGTTCGAACATTTTGCTATTTTCCACACCCTACACCGTTCTTCCGCTTCGGCTGAAGCCTGCGCGTCTTTTGTACGACGCTCCTGCATCGGATAAACACCCCGAGCGTAGTCGTCTCTGCTGTATGGAAATGGAAATATTGGTGAACTTCCACCCTTGTGGCGGGTTGCAAGCGAAATTGTTGCTTCGAGTTACCTGGCGGACGTACGGGAGGGATGGGGTTGTGTATATTTTAGTGCGGTGTCTTCTGGTATGTTTTGTAATTACAGTGCTGGGACTGTATTAGAATAATAGTTTTAAGTATGGGGGTTGGTTTCAATTAAGTTTCGGTGAACGTGATGTTTGTATTCTGCTACATTTTAATTCTATGAATTTTTCCTTACCTCGTAGCTCAAAGTTAATTAGATTTCTCAGATAATTAATTAATCTATGATAGAATTCAGAAGACAATCCTGCAATTGTCCCCATTTACTCAAGCAGGAAATAGCCCAGATACTATTGGTCCAAATTTGTTAAACATTGGACCGTTTAGCGGCAATCTCTGTCAAAATGAATATCGGCAAGCCGCATTGCGAATAATCGTTCAATAATTGCAGACCCTCCAAACCAATCGCGTGTCCTTTCAAAATCATAATTGCATCGGATCACGAATTGCTACGAAACTTGTATCGAACAATTATGGCAGAAAGCGATGTGAAACACTGAAATAAAAATATCGGGCCCGAACGAACCAGACGGTTTCCTGTAATTGGAAAATATTCCATGCAAAACATACCGTCGTTCTGAAAAATGCCTTACCCGTTCGATTAAACGAAATGAAGTAGTTGTTTGAAAATTTCGTTGCACGGACGCAAATATTTTCGAAGTTCGTGCTTTTTTTATGCGCGCACTCGTTATACGGCTCGCACTTCGCGATTTTACAATACGCTCTGACGTCACGACACACGCTTGAAATAGATTTATACGCGGAGTCATGCACGCTCGATTATTCATCACGGTCCAGAGTCAACATAAACTACGTGATATCCCCTGCACACCGTAAAACTAAAAAAATAAAATAGTCACGTAAGGCATGGGAAAAATTCATATCGCTGCTGCGTTGCACGATGCACGGAATAAAAAACTATACGACTAATAAAACAACGTTCCATGTTTTGTGCAAAGAAGAAAAGAAGAAAAGTAGAGAAAATGCACTTATTGCTGCGAATGGCAACTATATTGCTGGATATATTTCTTACGCATCGCTTGGACTATGAAGGGTGTGGGAAAAATGTGACCAAGACATTTATTCCGACTGCTATTTTGAATGGTATCTTGACGTTATGATTTTCGCAATTTCGAATGGCAATAACTATCTTCCACAGGTATTTAGCACCGTCAATAATTTGCGTAATTACGTATTATACAAAATTAACACCGATTGTACTCACGTGCTTGTTTCGTTATTCGTTTTATTAGATAGACAAATAGAAACAAAATTGTTTAGCAATTGTATTAAGCTTTTGACTGATCGAAACCGGCGAAAACGAGGCCGTGGAAAATGTATAAGTGTTTCATTTCTGGAGAACCTTCTTTTTTTTTTAAGGAGAAACGTGGTGTTCCGTCGAGAGTAAACAAGTAGAACGAGTACACGTTCAAAGGGTTATGCAAATATTTGCATTAAGAATCCCGTATCACATAGCATCGCGTTAATGAATGACACAAAAGCGCCGGAGAGTATAAAGCTTCCTCGTGAATACAATGACTGTAAATAATGAGAATAATTGAACTTACCTAGCGTGTGAAATGTCAATTGGCATTAAATATCTATGCCGTCCGTACTAGTGAATGTTATAGACGTATACGACAGGCGAATAATTTATAGCCCGACAAGAGAGTGAAAGCGATCGGTTTTCATCATATATGGATTATCCCCGTCAACAACACAAATTAAGCCGTCGAAATTAATGCGATTAACAATGTTCTGCCTTCCTTCTTTGAATATCACGAGGTCGTTTTTTTTAGAAATTTGTTCAATGCAGTTAGATGGGAAGTAGTCTGCCGATAAATGATAAATTAAAAATTCTTCGCAATATTATGCCCCTAATATTATGTCCAGAGAATTAGAAGTACATGAGAATCACTTTTATAACCATTCATGAGAATATAAAATTTAAAATGGCTCTGAAATTTTCAATTTTAAAATACATCTGCATTTCAAGTCGCACATTAATTGTGTAATCATTCTCTGAATAATAAATTATTAAAAATATTCATGAGGCAGACGCAGAAATTCCGGCAAATAGCGTTTCAACTTCCCTACCGAAATCGTTTGTAGCACGAAGTTAAATATTTGATTGAAAACATTCAACACATTAACCCTGTAAACATTCGAACTCTCCTCATCGTTAAGCTTTTAAGCCAGCGCTTTACCATGAACTGTTAAATGAAGATCTTCGTATTCAATAAAGATCTAACTTCGTTAAAACGCGAGGATCTGACAGCCTTCAGAAAACAATCGCTTCGACGTAATGAAATAGAAGACCAAGCAAATACATATTCGAACTTCGTTTATTTATTCCATCAACATAATCGTTATGGGTTGAACGTGTTTTCTTACAACAATCTGATAAATACCTGGCGGGACAATGCTTTATAACAATCACATATAAGCAGTGATACATATGCATATTACCTGTTCGGTTTACAGACGTATGTATGTAGCTAACGACAGAGATATAAGTGAGTCGCAAACTCAATAATTCAACTTCAATGTAAATAACTAGACTAGAAAATGGGGTGTCGAATTAACGGGACTATGCATTGTTTCAGAAAAAAATATCTCGCACCATGTCTCGAGTATAAAGAAATTATTCGAAATTGTACCATTATCAAAAATAAATACAAAGCTTTGGTTGCCTGCCTAGTTATGGAATGTTCCTTATCTCTCCCCTCAGTTTTTACTCTGCCTTATTACCTGTTTCAAAAGCATCGAACATAAATTATGCAAAATGACGATCAATATCGACGGGAAAATTGCAAGAGGGTAATCACTAGTAACTTTGTGACGCGATTAAAAGTACAGAATTTAACCCTATTCCGCCGACCAATTAATTTTAATGTTACACAGGACATTGCAATTTATATCAAGCCGTTCCAAGTACTTCCCGATGCATAAAAATGCCCTTTCATTCTTCTGAAAACCTCTTCAAAAACATTCTAGCGTTAATCTAGCAACGCGGTTTCATTGAAACCCAAGAAAATTCGGAATACATATACGCTAAAACATTTCCATCGCACTTGCATCAACATACAGATGAAGGAAGACCATCGCGTTCGTCAACGGATAATCGGTTTACAATTTTCCCCATACAAACGCCAGCGTCCGCTGCAATCGATACACACATTACGAGTGCCGTGTGTTAATTAAGTTACCTAACAACTCACTCGTTAACGAAGAGGGGGACACGATAGAACGACTGAATAAGGGGACACTTTGTCGTATCCTCGACACGATCTCCGCTCGAACAGGCCGGATTAAATTCCAGGCTGGTTTACGTAATTCGTGGATTTCGAAAAATTGAAAGAAACGCGTCAACGATCGCTTCAATTCGAGATGCGTTTACTGAACTGGTGTTTTGATAGAACGAAGACGAGAATCAACATGATAGAGCGTAAAATATCTGCTGATTACACGCAGTAGATTTGCGAGAGCATATAATGACAGAGTGAAACAGAATGATATTGCAAACGATTTATTTGCATTCGAAGGTGGTTTACATAGTGTTAGCCGAAGTATGTTACGTGCTTCGGCGACATCTCACCAAAATTCGCGGGACTAACATCTGCGCAGCTGTTCCCGTTTCGTATACGTACCTGAAACAGAAAAATGAAGAAGTGAGATGTTGTATTCCAATTATTACTCTTCGAGAAAATTTTGCGTATTTTTGTGGATGCAAACAGTATTACGAACTGCGTTTTCATTATTCTTATTTTTATTTTAATATTTATATCGTTCAAATCGTTCAATGACATTAATATCGTCAATGTATTACATAGTATATTTTTTTCAATAATTAGTATGGGTATTTATCATACATGAGGTGAATCAATCGGTTAATCCAATCTCCCAGAAAACCATATTCAAAACCAATGCACGAATTATTATTCAATTTCGTTTTCGCAAGCAGATGTCAAAGTTGAGACAATCTTGAACGAAACGCAAAAATTACAGTTAAAAACGCATTAAAGTTACAGTTTTGTAACATTAACTATCTCATTTACTTTATTGCCATACTTTATTTACGATGTAGTGATAACTTTTATATTTTGCTATTAACCATAAACTGGGACAGCCATGGTACTCCAGCACTTGTCTTGCAAAATTTAGATCTTCACAAAAGTATGTAAGTACGAACATTATACGCAGTTAAATAATATTACAGTTAACTCTGTATCTCTACACGAGAGACTGAGATAAATTTAGAATAAATTTTTCCCTTCCACAGTGCACACGATCCTCGTAAAAAAATTTAATTGCTACACGCCTCTCATATTATAATATTTCTCATATCCAAATCCACCAACAATCCACCACCATATTAAAAAAGAATCGCACCGCGCAGTCCTGTATTGCAACTGAAGAAAAAATCTCTCCGGTGCAACAGTGCAACGAAATTCCGTCGTACTCCGCGATATAATCGTTCGACCTTTGCTCGAAACGGAAGTTCGAGTATCTTCATCGCACAACGGATGCCGGCTGTAACGTAACGTTAATTGCAACAGTGGCGCCGGGAGAAAAGGGAGCCACGATTAAAGTGGATTTCATTTCGCGGGGCAACAGGATCGTGGGTACTCAGCTACAGAATTATCACTGGCGCGGTCATAAAGCGACCAAAAGCATCCCACCACTGCTATCTTTACGAGCGAATTATGCAGTGCAACGAATTTGAGTTTTATTCCCCACCGCCGACGACCAGGGACAACGATCTTTGACGCATAAGTTCCGCGAGTATGTCGTAATAAATTCACGCCGGCGGGTTTTCTCGCGTAAATATTTTTCAAGCACATGCTTAGAAGTTTTTGCAAACTCGCGGGCCAAAGTTTTGCCGCGGTGCCGCCTGTTATGTCTAGACCGAAATACGAAATCGAGTCCCTTTATCAAAATAACACCGCCTTCGTTGAATTTATGAAGGGGTGAGTGTCGGTGTTTTATTTTAATGTACGTAGAAATTAGTGGGCATTATGATATTCCCGAGCAATTACTTGAGCCTGCAGTTTATTAGGTAGCTGGGATTGGGTAGTAAAATGGACATAGATAACGAAATAAATTATTTCTGTTATATAAATTGTCCCAAGCAATAAATATTTCACAAAGTTTAAATTAGTGGCTTTTACTTCGTTATTAAACAGATCTACTTAATCGTCCACTGGTTGCAGACAGATATTCTAAAAGATATTGCGCGATATTTGAATAAATTCGTTCCCCATACAAACTACCGAAAAAATTCGTTCCCCAAATAAATATTGCGCTTATTAACAACAGCGAGCCGGAAAAGCACGGCCGAATGAAACAGCAATCGCAAACTGCATTGCATAGTGTTCCAGAAGCGGCGCTCCATAAATTCGCCGAACCATTTTCTCCATCCATCGCCAATATTTATGCATGCCCGGCGGCATCGCGAGTGACGTCGGCAGGGGGGGGGGGGACTGGTGAGCACGTTATGGATGACGAAAATCCATCTATTTCTCCATTATTATCCGGTAATGAAGTTTTATCCCGTGTGATTGACAGGAACGGATTAAAGGACAAGGGGATTCATCACGCGAGGATTATCGTAACCCGTGCCGCGGTATTCTCCTCAGACAAGCCACCAGGCCTTCCCGAGTCCTGTCACAGATGACAGATTGTCACCCGCGAGGTCGCGTCGAGTCGAGGCCCGGTTATTCATTCATGACTGTTTTTTTCAACAGCCTCGATACTCTATCTTGGAAAGAGCCGTCTTGGCACGTTCGTGAATTATGGCGAGAGCATCGAGTGACGGCCACGAACTCGACCGCTACTGTAATTAAGCTATCGCCGTTCGAGGACAAACTGTTGCTCCCTGTTCGCGGAATAGCTCGAGGGATCGCGCGATTTAGTGTCTTGTCTGGTGGGCAATTTTTCTTGGGGGTATAATTTACTGGCGGACAACAGAGGGTTGATGGTGCATCAATGGGTTTAATTAAATTCCTTTTATAGCTGCTTTAGTGCAGCGAACGAGGTAACGATATATTTAGTCCTCTTTGCTTAATGGATTCTCGCGAACTTGTAACACTCTCTGTAAATCTTCTCGATGGATTCTCTGCGGATTATTTCCGAGCAAATCGTTTGTGGGAAATGTGGCGAAGTACATCGTGGTACCGAAGTTGAGAAAATGAATTTTTTTTTGGGCCAAGATAATAAACATTTCTCGCGTGTGACATCATTGCCTTCCTTTGGAACCGTTTTTCCAAACGGTCGAAGATATAATATATTCAGCAAATTCAGAGGGAAGAACATGTTACTAACATTTAATGCACGTGCTGTATCATTTATATTTCGTACTGTCAACATATCTTTCCTTATAATCGATAATTGTTTTAAAAAAACGTTCCTAAAGCACCACTTCTATGCATTCAATTTTATAATCTTCTACTAATTTTCTATTTGGCTCACTCGGACTGTAATATCAATGAGCTCAAGATCACTGTGAGTTAAATTCCCTTTATTCCCGTTCTCCGTTCAAAGTACCCCGGGGAATAACCAACGCGGATATCAAGATTGTAGAAGAGAGGTCGCATACGACGTCATTCATGGCCGAGCGAATGGCTTTTAGAAATCAATTCACTTTATACGTGGAAGAGCTATACTACTTGCCCGATACCACCTTGAGTTGTACTACTTGCCTGATCATTTCAACATTCATAGCGCTCCGCCAGCCAATAACTTGCTCGTACTACTTGCTGGCGTAATCATTGCCCTACGCCCTACATCATTCAGAGTTTGAAATAGAATATTGTTCGAAATTATTAAGTGAAGATTAAAAATGATCACGTAATGTGTATTACGCGATACACAACTACGATTCGCGCGACATACAGACGTAATGTCCCCCCGCTGATTTTCTTCCGAGGTTTCTGAACAGTCGTAGACACAATTACTCATATGCAAACGAAATTGTTATGCATTCAAGATTGTCACCGTTAGAGATAAAACTTCGTAATCATTTGTTCACCTTTACCAAAGGCGCCATCAGAGATGTATACATATATCTCTTACGAGCGGTTGAGGGATTACAGATGGTTCAGACAGATCTTGGATCAACGATCGGTTTAGCAGTCGTGCCTACGGTCGTTCCCTATCCGACGTGTGCGGATTTAGTTTCCATGGCGGCGGCGTGATAGTGCGTTTACTAACCTTTTAATAGGTACCGCGTGGTCCCGGTAATCCAACCGGGGCAATGCACAGCTTAAATAGTGCGTTCTGCAAACGACTGCAAATTGGTTCGAACCCGAGCAAATCTCAGAATAACGTCCCCCTCCCCAAACTTTAATGAGGCGTACTTTGATTCTACATGCTTGTTTGCTCTACTAATGGTTCTGATAGCCGCGGTTTCACCGAAATATTCATTTTATCGAAGTATTATTTTTAATGTGATCTAAGTTCAGGTACTCGCAAGTTGCGTGAACATTGTCACTGTTCAAGGAAAATAAGAAATGAAGGTCGTATTAGGATAAGTTTGCTGATCGATAAATAATCCTCAGCCGGCGATAAAATCACCGAGCATTCTTCTAGCTCAATCCTACTAGTATCCCTTACAGAGTTCAGGGACTAAATGTCAGCCGGACAATTCGACCAATCTTCGGGACGAAATAGAAACGTAATTTCGCGAACCGGTGAACGAGTTCTTCGTACAACAGACAAGACGCAGAAGAAGGAACGAACGTTTTATCATTTGCGAGCGCGTCTCGTCCGGCAGCGCAGTAGAGTTCGGTTGTAATCACGCGGAAGCGCACGGGCGAGCAATTAAGCGACCCTTACAAGCGATCGAAGGGACACGATGTAACCACGATGTTCTCCGAATCGTATCTCCACGGGTCTTAATCGTTTAACGGAATTGCCAGCAGGAAATTGCGGCTGACAATTGATTTCGTGACCCCGTGGTGCTCGTTCAATTTGTCCTACGGCGATCCTGGGATTGACAGAAGTATCGGTACGACTGGCGGCGAGTAAAACAGATAAAACTGTGCGGGGATGCATGTGCACGAATGTCTCTTCAATTTACTAGGACAGGTCACTTTTAACAAAGTACCTGTCCCTACTGCAGCACGTTCTGCGTCACGATAATTCGACGTGATTTATCTGTTACATCGCACGATTCGTCGACAACCTTGGGATGTAAATCACGATTTTCTTTCTCTGACTAAGTAAGTAAAGTATGAAATAACTTGAACAGGAGGTCTATCAGGGGAAACTAGGCGAATATTCCTGCTGCATCATCGGTGCACAATAATGATAATGATAATAGTACTGATGATCGTTATATTATTTATACGACATTACCCAGTTACATTACCCGAAACTCCCTGATGAACCACCATCTGTTCCAAATGTACCAAGTCGCCCTATAACGTCAGCCAAATGGAATCACCCAAAAATTACCGCGTCTCGATTGTCCAGAGGAATTTGAGAACGGCTCGCCACAACGGTATCGGGCGAAGGATAATGCGATTAATCGATGTCGCGGGGCTCACGACAGTCCCGATTTGATCGGAGATACGTTTACGCCGGATCTGTTCAGTAATTACGAAGGTGAGTCGATTTCCGAAGTTTGTGCACACGGTCGATGAAATTTTGCGGCCGGTATCGCGTGTAGGCTGAAACACATTCGTAGCTGCCCGTGTCCGCTCGTAACGAGACCAATGCATTGGTCGGAACGGAATTCTACCTGGTCCGCGAAATTCGAGGGAAACGAGACCGGGAACGGGCAGCGATATCGTCGGGGCAACGGAATTCGATTTCTCGCCACTGGCGGCGTTCGTCGAACAGTTCTTCGCCAGCTTTTGCGAACGATCAAAGGAACGGTCGCATCGTGAAACAGACACGATGCGTAAGATATTGAAACTATATTAATAATAAAAGTATAATATTGAGCTGCATTGAAAAGGTACGCGCAACAGATTGTTGCCGCGAAGTAGGTCACTGATAACTCTCATGCACAATATTGCTGCGAATTGTTCTGTACTCGCTTCTCATACATATTCCGATTTATGAGACGACGATATTTAAATCGCGTCGGATTAATCGGCCGATGGCAGAACGTGCCGCAAAAATACTTAAAATTTAAATGGCAAAGCACGAGCTATAGCCTGGAGATCATACCCCGGCACGAAAGCTAACACAAAGGTTTAAAGTTTTCATTGGAGCGCCTAAAGAAAGGAAGTGAATGTAAATTTGAAGCGTAGAAGGGGTCTCCTAATTGAAGATTCTCAACTTCTGCGATCATGAATGGAAGGATCTAGATAGTTGCAGAAAAGTTTAATTGGTCAGAGCCGGGAACGGCAAGTTTCCGCAAAATGCTCACTTCCTATTATTACTACTATGTCCAGTTTTCAACAAAAATTCTGTCACCGGCGTTACATTATATCTGTTACACGACGACGATCCACCTGCTATTCCATTCACGATATGCACTCTATAATTGTGAAAAGCGTGCTAACATCAGAAAACCAAAAATTCGACTAGCAAAGTACAGCCATGCCAATACACTTGCGCGTTACAATAAAATATGCAGTACAATGTAAAAGATAAGACAATTCATTATATCGCTTTCCTATTCCACTCCTCTACATTCGCTCGTCCCGTTCAATGACAACACTTCGGAACCACAAAGTTCCCTAACCACTTGCAACACCGCCAATACCCTGAAAACAACTCGAAGGAATGCAGCCATTGTGGTGACGGTTTTCACGTCACGTTCGGGAACCGATCGTTTTAAACGAGCAACACAGCCGAACGTCGCTGTGCGCCCAACGACGGTTTCGTCACCGTTTCCTTCCACGGGCACTTACGTGCACGTTTCGACATCAATTACGTTGGACAGTCACGGGAAGAGCAATTAAGCCGGCCGGACGATCGGCCGATGGGATTTGAAGCAACATATAGAGTGGCAGAATTCCATGGTTTCGGTCGTTACATCGAACGAAGACCCCGGGGCCAGCTTGGCTACTGGGAATTGTGGCCAACAATTGATTCCACGGGTCGGGGCACGTTTCTAATTTGTCCTAATGCCACCGTGAACGAACCGAATTTCGGTTCGGTAATGGTCTTTCGCGCGGCGATAATCGATCGGCTCGCCGAGACAAATTTATTCGCTTCGATGTTTCCAGTCGGGTAATTAAGGCCGGCCTCCGATGGATATATTTCAATTGGTCTCGAAACTTCTGAACGCGGTCGAGGTGGGCGTTATTTTGGTTCGTTTTCGACAAGTTTAGAGATTTCGAGGATCGACTCGTATAAATCAGAGTGCGGAGAGTGTACCGCGGAACGTGGCAAATGGGAATTGTTGTGAAGCGTTGGTAACAAGAAAGATGAAAATGGGGGAATTCGGTCGGGACGATAACTTTTCGCGTGTATTTATTATAAAGTAGTTTGGACGGTAATGAAATGCTTCGAAAGTTCAACAAATAATCGTAACGGTCCTTTACAAATATTTTTGAATTACAACTGAAAGCTCTTTCCATTTAAGAAGTTGCAATTCTAAACGACTCTTTCTTGAACATCGTTTCCTCCTATAACCTTCTTTAACAAGAACCATTCCAATGTACTATTTGGAAAAAAAGGCAAGAAACCAGAAGAAGGAAAGTAGAACAAGTTCTACCGTGCAACGTCACATCTGGGAGCATCCGACTTCTAACTAAAATTTCATCTAGAATATCTCACTTCCCAGTAGCACACGAGTTGAACTTTCAAAGTCCTGAAATTCCATGTTCAAATACGGTGCCCATCTTTAATCCTTTATGAGATCAAAGCGCTGCCTTCTATTCTTTCTTCTTTTTTTTCTCCTTATTTGCGTAGAGCTGAACATTTCAAAGATACACGCACGATATTTTCCACGATGCTTTTTCCTTTGATTTCTGGTTTCCGTCATTTTCTTGTCACTCCTGTATGCCTGCCAATAAATCAGAGCAGCGCATGCACTCGGTACACTCGGAAATAAGAGGAAGCCACGGTTCGTGCTTGATTACTCTTGGAATTTTTATTCATCTTCGGGCTTTCAGTGGAACTTTGATGTTCTTTTGCGTAGCGACGCGCGGAAAAATGATTTAGCGTGGCGGATCGCGGGGAGAATAATTTTTCAAACTTGCGTACCGTATGCAAGATAAATAAACGCGGCACGATATTCGACATATAGGAGAAATATTTTCAATTTCAATGGATTCTGGTTAGTGAAAATAGTGCGATTATACCGAAGTCATTTATTACAACAAGTATGCACAAAAGTTTATACTCGATAAAAGAAAGTTAATTTATAGTGTATGCACTGTTTAAAAGAAATAAATGTGCAAAAAAATATTCTCACGATTAGAGGACGAATTCTAGTATTCGAACTGTTGGGGAACATTACGTTTGCAATGGAAAACATTCTCAGGAAGATATTCAGGTTGGCAAGCAAAATTGTAAACATGGAAAATAGTCTAGCGGATATTGATTTTTCAGTAACCGGTGTCATCTGCATGTACGTGGCCATTGAACATCCGTGCTTTTTGCGGTCTAAGTTATTGTTTATCTCGGAACATTGTTCACGGTTTTGCACAAGTCTGCGCAGTGGCTCTCGTGATATCGAAACAGCTGTATAGCGTGTAGCTTTTGTGTGTGAATGCGCTATTCGCATTATCTTCTTCTTTGTTTAGATCTCCGTATCGAATGTTCGTCACCGTGTTCCATGGAATGTAAAATGTGCATCTCGAGTACAATGTCAGTGTGCTGGGCAACTCTCAAGGGTTTTCAACGGGAATTACCAACGTAGATAGGAAAAGGTTCTGCTCAAACAGTTTGGTATCTGTCATTAATGTGAAGCGATGCCATTTGAGGGGGTAGTAGTGCTTTTAACGTAACTGTTTAGACATTCTTTGGCAATTTGTTTTAAATCAGAACGCTGCTCTGTGTTATCCTTTTGCACATATGGTTACTAATATTTTAGCTACATTATACATTTTTTCCGCAGAAAAACACCCACCCAACCTACTACACCTTATTCCATTTTGATTAATCACTCATGAATCCCATCCTCAAAGAAAAAGATAAATAAGTAGAGCAAGTCTAAAAATGGTCGAGTGTGACTGTTGAATTATCTCGAAGAATCGCCGTCGACCGAAGCAGTGTCTCGATTGTCTCAGAGACAGCATAAGCTGACCAGGGTGGTGTATCTCGTTCGTCAGTCGAACAGCCACATTACTCACGCAATTTCAGTCCACGTTTGTCCAAGCTTTATCAATGCAATTTACCCGAGATCAGCCGGGAATCTTCATCAGGACTGCCGGATCCCATCGCTTGTTCATTGTTCCAGTTTCGTGAGATGCACGACGGATAATTGTCCGAACGAAGAGAGCTAACGTCTATCTGGATGGAAGGTGTGAAGGGACGCCGAACAAAACGTAGCAGCCATTTTCATTAATAAAATGGCACGCGAAATGTTTCGAGGTGACTTGCCTTTGTTGGAGAACGTTTTGTACCTGTTCGTTCTCGTTCTTTTAGTTTTTTCTTGTTTTCTTTCCTTTTTGTTTTACGTGCCTCCCTTTGTTCGTAAGGAATTCAAGCGCGAGGACGTTTTCAGCTGGTTGTACCGTGGGACCTGACACGTTTATCTGCGACGAACAGTTGCACGTTGAACTATTTCGGATGGTATCTGGCGATATCTGGAGTTTCGAGACGGGGGAGACAGTTATTTGGACGAAGGTTAATGGAAATTGTTCGAACGAAGAAAGATGATTTGTGACGTTTGTGCTGTTGGAGGGAATATGAGATTGTACAGTTTCCTGCAGCTTTAGGGATTAACAAGTTCGCGCGTAGTGACGTATACGTATGGGACGCATCCGGATGTTGCGATGTACGCTCGATGACGTGTACATTCGCAACGTACGATTGCTTGTTAAAAAATTTGCAATTGGAACAAGGGTCCACGGATAGAAACTGTTGTTTTTGCGAGCGTTTTCAGTATGACTTTTATTATGAATACGTTAAAATGGATTTTCAATTACGTACATTTTTGGCGATTTTTCGGACGATGGATGCAATAGTTGCATCAGTGATTTGCGAATTATGTAAACGCTTTTATTTCACCCGCTTCTTTATCCGTTTGTAAAATCCAATAGTTTGTAACAATATACATATGTGGAAAATGGTAGCTGCATTGAGGAGATCTGATTCACAGATGAAACTGAGAAAATTATTTGGATTCAAAAGGTTTCATCCTGTATAAATGAATTATTTCAATTCACTGTATATTGTATAACTTCCCTCTTATTGCATATATATATCGTGCCGAATACTTTAAGCTGGCTCATCCAAACAAAATTGAGGTTGAATTTAACCACTCTTCGTGTTGCTTACACTGGTACCGCCCCAATCACCGTCGAAACCCCAAAACCTTTATTTTCTTTGCCAAGTATTTCATAAATTGAGACACACTAGCTATACACCCTTCCAATCTGTTTCCAAATATCAAATTGGCTGTTGGACAATTCTTGTTGGACGTTTGTTTGCCTTGGAAGACCTTCAATCAAGCTTTTTCTTTGGTCTAACATGGTTCTGTTAGACTTGTACATATATTGAGGACAATTTTGAAACAGATATAAAGAACTAACTATAGTACATATCTCTTTACGACAGTTAACCAATGTAGTTGAAATAACGAGACAAATTGACAGTGTCACTTTTTATTTTATAACGCAGCTGGTGGCAGCATAGAACTGCTCCTGAACAACTTATTTGGATTAAAAGGAACCCTAAATAATTAACCCCTTTGCATTATACCATACATAAATGTTAGTAAAATTCTGCAATTAATTCTGTAATCAAAAAATAATTATTTCTCAATCCAATAAACTGGAACGTACTAAATTAAAAATACGATTGAACGATTAAATTAATATTCACCCGTTTAATAACATCAAGTTTTACATACCCCCGAAGTACACTACAAACAGAACCTATATCTGACAGGAATACTTATTTATAAACTACAAAGGGTTTAAACTAGATCATCCTCTATAGGTAAAATGCTCTGACAAATTTCAACCGTTTCCAGTCCTAGTCTAATCCAAATATTTAATTCACTTGACCAAATACCCGAGGCGGACGAATTTCCCGATTAATCTATCAAAACAAATACGTCTTTCTCTGCGTTTTAAAAACCACGCCACTATTTCAAGCGTTCAAAGACACCGCACTGGAATTCAGCTTGCTAGGAAAATAAACGTTCGTTTTGCGAGGGTGAGTTTGCGCTCGCTCACAAAGTGACATCATTAACACAGACCGCGTACAGGTGTGCAAATACGCTCAAGGAAGCAGCAACAAACGTTCACATGAGAACGCACGTGCGCGAATAATTTCGCGTGCCCGCACACGGCGAGTGCTTTTTGTTTTACCGAGAGAAAATTCAATCACGTAGCCCAAATATTCCGCGATGTCGCTGCAATCTCAGGGGATGTTACCCCGGATTCGTTTCAAACGACTCCGGAAAGACTTTCAGATATTGGCGTGTAGCCGTTCCCCCTTACAACACTTTGCTTTCAGGCTAACGCAATGGCGTCGGTGTTATTTCGTATTAAGACGGTACTCGAGATAACGGTGGCTTGCGACGCATAATAAAGTGGACCGTTAACAACTTCCAGATTATTCGACCTCGCGAGGTATCGAACTTTTAATTCACATTTTTAATAATCAATTCCCTCGATACATCAATAGAGGCATCGATTTCATCCCAATTTGCGTCACCCTATTATTTAATTCATTCAAAAAATTGGCACGATACCGAATAAAATATATACTTTCATAAACCGCATTCATAACTACAGTAAAAGTTCGCTCATATACAACCCTACCCTGGTTTCGCGTCAGTGTAACATTCTCCCTTGAATCTCGAAAGTGTTCAGTGGGATCGGGACGTTGTCTGGTCAGGCCTTATTTAAATTTACGACGTCGAAGAAAAAAGTTATACTAACATCAGCGCAATACACGGCTCAATAATACCGAAGTACTGTTCGAATTAACATTCCCTGTCGCTGTTAATAATGGACCGACGAGACGCAAGTTCTGATACATTTCAACCCTCCGCCGAAACAGGTATCGCACTCAATGATATTAGAATTACGCCAAAGCACCATTATTCGCCCCGCGATCCACGACTGTTACCCGATGAAACCCGAGTTAATTGGTGCCGTTAACAAGTCGCCAGGTTCGAAACGAGCCGCGGCCTCGTTACCAGGTGCTTTCGCGCGTTTTCACAGGCCGGATTACGCGGTGTCGAAAGTTCGACGGACCGTCGAAATGAACACTTATTAGCTTGGGAGCAGCTTCCGGTGACGCGGGAGAAAGAACGTTTCAGATAATATCCCGGAGTAAAAAAAACGAATATGGCTAGGGCGTGGAAAAATCGTGATACATGAATGAAATCAACCCCTAGATTTAGAACCGAAGATTACAGGTTTTCCAAGCACGACGTAAATAACGGCAGAAGTTATAAGTGGCGAGGGTCGCAATGGCATGGTTACTATTTCTGAACCAGTTATCAGTGTTTATTTCCTCCGGTAAGACCCTGTAAAAACAGGGCTCCCTTTTATGGTGCTTTCTACATAAAAATAGGTATTAGTCTTTCTTTTCCAAAGGAGCCCACCCCTCTTCTAACCACGCAAGAGTAGTACGTTCTTATTCTAAACGACGGGCGAGAAATTAGTAAGCCCATGTTGTACCACAGGAACGAAAACAAACAAATTATTAATTATTAATTACGAAGTATATAGTTCTCGATAGAAATGCGTGATAATAAAATAGCATAAGTAAACTACATAACGTGGCAGTGAAATGGAATGAATCAAGAGTACAAAAATAAATGGTGAACAATCTTCAAAAGAAAATTCCTGGAAAATATTGCAAACAAAAAAATAAAAGAAAACCTGCTACTACTCGTGTGATACTTAACCATTTCCCCATCGACAGGCGCAACATTTCCATTTTCGCAACAATCCTGCCAATAAATAACTCAAGCAACCCCTAACTACCACGGAACAGAATAAAAATCTATCATACAAATATATAAATAACACACTGCGCCATCCACGAAACCCTCATCTCCTCCCATCACGAATCGAATTATCGTACCAAAATTCTCGCCATTCGACCATTCTATTACCCATAATCCCCATTTAGCCAATACCAAAAGCGGCTAAAGCACGCGGTGCTCGGAAACGTTATTAACCGGAAGAACGAACGACTCGGTTCTAAAGCGTTCGCTAATGAACGCGTATTTCATCCTGCATTAATAATCGCGCCTGGCCACGAGGCATTTTACGATCCGAGGGGCCACCCTGATAATGCAGGCGTACACGCGCCGTTTCCCCTAATCAAGCCGCGCGTAGAGGCGCCTGGAAATGTACACGGGGCGAGAATTGCCGCGTCGCGACGCGACAATGTTGGACGCCGGTTCTGCCGATGGCGCGACGCTTTCGTTCGACCTCGTTTCCCGTGACGATCGAACCCGCGTGTACAATAATCACCGCCCGCTATTCCGCGCAAACCAGCCGGTTAACGAGACAGTTCTCAGTCGCGCGAGGAAGCTGCGAAGCAACGGGGAACAATGGTTCGACGCAGTGTGGTCAGCGAAATTGGGTCGTGATTGGTGGGGTTCAGCCGGCTGCGATTTCGGATACAATGAAGATCTTGTTCTTGTTCGATGAGAATCGTTGGAAGAGAGATTTGGAATACCGGCGGATTGTGCCCCGATGATTTACGCTCGATGCGGGATCTCGAGGATGCGCGCGGAGGGATTTCGAAATCGTGGAGCAATCGATACGGGGATAATTCAGTGCGCGACCGTGTGGCGGAAGTTGCGAATGGAATTTTTATAAGCTAGACTTCGTTTTTTGGGGGAAAATTGCATGTGGAGATTCGAAGGTATGTTTGAATGTATTTCAGTACAATGTTGTATGATCGACGAAAGTGTAAGGAAGCTAGAATTGTGACGATCGAATGGTACGTAATGCAAGTGTAAAGAAACAAGTGGATATAGTTTCTTGGCAAAAATAACGTTAGTACTAACAACATGAATGATAATAATAATAATAATAATAATAATAATAATAATAATAATACAGAACATTATTTCTTTATAAAAATTTAACCCCTCGATTATTACGGTGCTTCGTAAAATAAACATTCATACGTCAAACGATGATAGGTCATCATGTTGAAACTTGAGATGACATTATCGGACAGAACTTACCGGTAGACCTTATTAGGTCTATAATAACATTCGAGCAATATAATTCTTGGTTCCAAGTGTCGCACAGATCGAACACCAACGTCACATTCATCCAAGTACCGCCGCGCCCCACCCCCTCGATTTCCATGATTTCCCACCATCGTTCACGATTCATTTGTCAAAGTACTGAACGCCAATGGAATTCCCGTTCGCCCCAGCCGCGATCATCCACACATTTTCCAGCACTCGACATCATCGATACAAGGTTCGTTACGCTAACAGATTGAGGAGCATTCGAACGAGGCGTTCCATTAATTCGAAGCAGCATGGAGACATCGCCCCCTTCCTCCCACTCGACGGAAGTTTATTGTTTTCCGCGCTGAATTCAATTCCGTTGAACGCTCCTCGAACGCTCCTCGTCCGCGGGCACCGACGACGTACTTCCGTAGCCCGGCCTTAATTTCGCGAAACGAGTTTCCTCCCCGGTTGCGTTACTTTTATTGCCGCAAACGAAACCCGCTCGCCCAACGATCAGCCGAGAACCCGGCTATTCGTTCGTTTCCACGTCCGCGAAACTCTACGCGTTTTCATCTTACCGAATCAACAAGTTCCGGCTCGAAGGAAATAATCAAACGGAACGGGGGCTGTATTTTTTCATCGAACGCATACACACACGGTCTATCTGCGCCGGAGTTCGGCGCGAACCGCCGTTAAATCCGGCGATATTTAACCAAAATATGCCGCGGGCCTGACGTTCGAGTTGCCTACTTGATAATCCGGAGATTAATAACGCGGTGGGTTCTCGCGGTTTGTTTGCGTCCGCGAAGATGAAAAGCCCTCCGCTGCGAGTGGCAGCGGGCCGCGAGAGAGCAACGATTCGTGCGGAACGAAACTGTTCTCCGGGGAGCCGGGGTCATGTGAAAGCGATTTGGAAATGAAAAAGCATCGGTCGTGTTTCGAGGGCGAGTCGATGCTTTCCTGGCGGAAAGGGGAGCGTACGCTTTTTGGTATTTCAATAGTAACACTTTTTAACAACGTTTCCGTCGAGAAAGAGAGCTAGATTTTTAAAACCGTAGGAATGATACAAACTTTTAATACTGATGATATTAATGATAATAATAAATCTTCGACATGTATCGATTATACTGTCCGATTAGTGCAGCAGGAAAACGTGTCAGAACGGTTCCTGACGGGGAACAATGAATGTTACATTGGGAATGCACCATAAATTTCTGGCGTCGAATACGTATATTCGAAGAATCAATTTCGTATAAACGCACGAGCTATCGTTGCGTGACGCCATTAGTCAATCGTGATAGCTTCATTCGAGTTTGTGCGAATGTTTATCAGGGAATCGATTATTCGAATGGCTGGGTGTGAACGAATGTTCAGTGGATGTACTAGATCTATTGCACGTGATTTTTTGTTGCTTTGAAGATTTATAACCGTTGCTCCCGTTCGCTTCAATTCCCATCGATGCAATTTCCATTGCAATTGTTAATTGTTGGCTTTGACTGAATGTTTGAAAAGTTTGTGACTTCTTTCATATTTTATATGACCTTAAAATATTAGAAGAATGAATAGCAATTTATATTCCTTAATAATGTAGATTGTTATACAAATGGTTCACTTAATTGCAGGGCATTCAAAAATAAAGAATGTGCTCTCGATGCGAAAAAATGCACAGAGTTTTACCAAATGTCCTTTCGGTAGTCCGACTTTAAAGACGATTGCACACGGACTCCACTGTTATTAAAACTTTGTAACTCCGAGGTTCTGGATTTTCAAACAAGCAACTTGGTTAATTACATTATGTCTCGGCCGGCGACAACTCGTTGAAATTTTTCAACCCTGTGAAGCACACTCTGAAGAATAAATTCAGCTGAAAATCGCTACAGAGTAGATTCACGGACACAAATTCAATCGCAAAAGGTTACAATTTTACTTTCACGTTTGTGCATTCTGATTGCCAGCCAGTCTAACGATCTTGCATCACAATGATTAATACTAATGTATTAACAATAATTTCACCCTCCGACGATACCTTTCTCGCGCTTTTCTGAACACACTCAATAGCACTGTCACAACTGCTCCACCGAAATTCGTATGGAAATAAAGTCTCGCAGTTCAACCCAATGAACTCTCCTTTCCCCAATCACACTCGTAACCGAAAATCCCCAGAAATAAAAACCGCAGCGCTCCCTCGTCTGCAGCGCTCGACGCACCCTCGCACACACACACCACTGTGAGCCCGCGCGCCTTAATTAGTGCGGCATTAACAAAGAACAAAGAAGCACCGTGGAACTCTGCTTACCCCATCGACGTTTCCCCGCTGAAGCGTGTCACCGTGCAAATCTCGACAGGGCACCGCCAAACGCCGCCTATTCGCCGCGTATATCTCGAACGTCGCGTTAGATCGACGAAGAAGGCTTATTCACCTTAATTACCGGCAAGTTCGACGGTGCACTTAAGGCGGACACGCGAGCAATTAATTGAAGTTCCGTGTGCAGCGGCGAACCACGATCGCTGGTCTGACGCGAGAGTGAAACGACGCGCGTGAACTAAAAGGTGTGGGGCGAGGTCTTGTCTTAATTTTAGCACGCGCAAGTGCGAATGGAGGGTTCATGTGCGCTTTTAATGAATCCGTCGATCGTGGAAAAACACGAACGCCTCGAGTGATTCGAATCTAGGTCTTGGTACTTTCGACGCCCGTCGAGGCCTGTCCCCTTCAGAACGCGTTCCTTCAAGCATCTTCGCGCTTCCATTCAAAAGCAACGCGAAACGTTGCGAGGCTCGCGAGCCGCGTCGAGGAGACAGGCCATAGAAATTACGTGGCTGGATTAATCTTCATCGTGACGGGGAAACGATTTGCGGGCGGGCTGGCGGACGATCTTTAAGAGGGTCAATGACGTGGTTATTAAAATTGCAAAGGCTTGGGCGAAGTGCTGCGTGGCGGATTATAGACGAGTGATCTGTTGTCTGGGGGAGCTTTCGAAAGGAGTGATTGAATGCCCCGAAGAATTTATCGATTCGTATTTATTGCATTGCCGTATCTCCTACGAATGGTCTACCTCGAGGGAATGATCTTTTGCTTCTATGCGTTTCTTATTCGACATTCCTGTTCCGAAGAGGCAATGAAATATCAAATGACAACAGATTTTTAATTTCCGCTAAAACTCGCGCCAAAGTCCATTCGACAGAGAAGAGCACCAACTCAGACAAATTCCCAAGACTCTCGTTTGTTTTCAAATGTTCCCATTCGACGACTATATCATAAATCTTTATATGCGCACTGCATGTTTATCCTTCCTTCAATTAACCTGGTTTTGCAGGTGGTCAACGTAGGACGAAACGGTCACTTTCACGACAGACAACCTTTACAATATGTCTATGCTACGTTTCTATATCTTCAAGATGATCGCGGGTATCTCTAGCGCAGTAGTTCATTAATCGAGCCAATTTCGTTTCGGGTGACCTACCTGCGAAAAAGTTTTCAGCGCTCGTGAACCTACTGAATGGCGAACGAGAAGTATTGCAACGTTGCGAACAAGTCAGATTGAAAGCGTCGCGGAAATCAAGCAGGCTTTGAATACTTAAGTGGCCGGCCACCAAGTGACGGCCATGTTTATTGGCAAGCGGATCGGTGTTTGCGCATCCACCAAATGAAACCGCGCTGATGTTGTGTGCCATCGTTTACCTAACAAAAACAACACTGGCTATCGTTCCTGTGAACCGCATTCGCTCTGCCCCGAATTTCGACGCTCATTTCTCTTTGCCTCGCTCCTCCGACGGCCACGCGGGTTGGCCGCCTTTCTGTTCCCACTGTTCCCGGGATCGAACTATTTCCAAGTGCTCCAATAACTTTGAAGGTGAAGCAGGTGTGCAGGTATTGAGGAATGCACGAGTAGTATGCAATTATACACTCCTCTACAAATTGTCTATCTATCAATTGCTGTAATTTGGTGAACAAAATAGCACGACAGCCTACCTGGGCTAGTTTTAAAGCGTAAAGTCTCTACTTTGGCGGCCCTTGGGTCATTTCCTTTTAAGATTCTTTTGCACAAACGTTTCTGTGGTCGTTGCAAAGGGGATACGTCAATCTTCAAGTTCATAGCGATTTCAGTCACGAACAAAATTTCTCTCGATCCGTACGGATGTTCGAATCTGCACAATAATTGAAAACAGTGCCCCCGCTCTCTTTCACTTCACACGTGATGTAAAAAAAATCTGTAAATCAAATTAATTGAAGACTGTTAAAGTACAGACTTCGCCCTTTGAAACGAGCACTGTTCAGGATGACTGTGACGTTCTGTGAGCAAGGATCCATGGGATGCATACGTGGGTCTACATGGCTGAGAGAACGTCGACGAGTTTTAGCTTGCGCGTGGAAGAGTTTGATAATCCTGAGGGTTGTTAGCTTGTTGTGAGAGTTTAAAACAGTGACCAGCCGAGGCTAGTGAATAAAAAAGAGGAATGAGAATAAGAGGACAACTTTTCAATTACACTTGTGTACAGAGTTTAATTGACAAAATAATTGAAACAATAATAGTGCCGCTATAGAAAGACAATCAATGAATTCGTTCAAGAATATAATCAAAATATAATCCGACTATTCACCAAAATACAGCTTCTAAACTGATCGCACTCTGCGCAGCACTCGCTAAAACGAATCTTAGAAACACACCTTAAACTCCCGGAGGGGCGCACAAATTTTAAGACAATTCAAACGGTAAACCGGACAGTATCGTCGATGACGTAACAATACGCAAAGCGAAGCACACCATCGTTTCATTAATCCAAGTCAGAGAGAAGTTAAATCAGCTACGATTGAAACCGTCCGATCAAATTCTCCTCTCGGTATCCTCGATAAATTCACCCTGGAATATTCGGTTTATCGAGCACACACGCTCTCCGATATCCGCACGAAATACGTCATACTAGGAAGTCAAGCTATGGAGGCGGTGTGGGCAGAGCCTACGACCTCTATATGTGATTAAAAACTAAGCGCAGCAGCGTTATTAAATTATGTGTCTAATATCGACCAGGCAATAAGAGATCGCGTATATTTCTTCGCGGGCACGCTTTATCGATGATCGCATGGGGACACGTTCGAATCGGTCTATCGATACGCTCGACACGTAATCCATAAAAAGATTTCAACCCCGGGAAGGCTCGATCAATTACGAACTAGTGGCTTCTCGTGCGAAAACGTTCGAGTCGCTATATTTACAAAATAGAAAAGTTGCCCCCGGTTAGTTTCCCACCTTCCATCCTCCTTTCCTTCTCTATGCTTCGAGCTATTCGTTATGCGAGATAGTTTAACCTTTTCGGTACTTCTTGGTTCACGGTGGAGAGACGAGTAGTAATAGGATCGAAGCATAAATCAAAGACGACTTTTCCATCTTTTAACGAGGCGACGCGGTACGTAACTTTCGTTCCATTTTACAGGCAGTTTAACTGTTTAATGGTGAAATCGTTCGTCCTATAAAAAAAGAAGAAAATTTCCTGGATCTGTGAGTTATAAATTATAATTACGGCGAATATTAATATACATTATAGTAAGAAGTTTTTAATGTTGTATGAAGCGGGAGAAATGGGGAACGCAGAAGAGAAACTTCGCATCAGTGTAACTTAAGCAATGTGTGTGTAACACTGTAAGTAGATGAAACCCTTCAAAAATTCTCTATCTCGGATAAGCATTGTCTTTTGACGTAATGCACCGGGAATGAAACTCAGACTCGAGGCCTTGGCGAGGAGTGGAGGAGTGACGAAAAGCAAATTTTCTAGCTCGCTGACCTACATGATTTTCTCGTCGCAGATGGGATCGAGGATCCGCATATTGTTAGAAAACTTTAGCCTTCTGGATGAATAGGCTTCTCAGTTTACATCAAATTATAATCAGCTCTTTGAGAGCTTTGTTACTGGTTTCGAAAAGTTATAATCAACTGCAGTAAGTGCAAATAGATTTGCTTATTTTTTCGCTTCCCTGTTATTTCACGAAACCCGCATCCACTGATGTTTTTTCATAGTTTAAAAAAGCTGATATTACGGATTAATATTCAAGGTGATGCAATTTATGAGAAAAGTTAATGCTGCGATAATTATACATGTATGCGCAGAATCATCTGCATAGTATAATGTGAAATATATTCAAATATATAGCTAACGTATGCATGATAAGGTGTTCTTTTTTGAAATAAATGTTTATGCTAAACCAGTTAAACCATTAACTTTCATTCCGACACCTTGTACCAGATCATAATTAACTAACCAAATCTATAAACAGAAGTCCATCAAAGAACCAAAAGTGGAACAGTCTCGCCACTACTTATTCAGGTATTACAGTATTTACTTTCCCCAATCATTAAAATTCCATAATATTTTACGTAAACGCCACCCTTCCAAAAATATGAAAGATTCATAACCGCTCGTCCAAAAATATAGTCCCGTCAATGAAGCAAAAAATTCACGCAATTCAAGCAATTCACAACCGATCCCTAGAATATTATTCCACCACCCAGCAAAGCCGGCACGCCACGAGCACTACAACGCAGCAGAATTCCACCATTCTACATATCGCCTGACGTATCACCGTTCTGCCATTCACAATTATTACGCTCATACATTACCGATGTCGCGAAACGGTTTCTGCGCACGTCGTTATAGTTACAGAACCACCTGTGCCGCTCGCGGAAAGCCATGCATATAAATCTATTATTACCGGGCCGCTTCGTAGATAATGGCAAGGAACAGGACAGAAGATCGAAAGCAGCAGGAGGCAGCGATAGACAGGCAGAACACCTGGAACGAGGTCAAGCCTCGAAGATCCGGGTGTGTTCCCTTCGAGATATGAACGGCTGTCGCAGATGGGTATATGTATACATCCGAGTGAAATCGGGAAATAACGTCCATGGCCGTGGACGAGGATAGTGAACTGTGCAATTGTATCTCTCCCTCTTGCGCTCTCTGGAATATACGGCAAAGTTTCGTGGCCTGGCCGCAGTCGAAAAAGGAAAGAAGTTGTCCATTCAATGACACCGAACAAAGGCCGGCACCTTTAATTATCTTCAGTTTGACGCATCACAGAGCTAGCCTCGTGATCAGGTAATTTAATGGTCCTGGATCATACAGGGGTGGTAACGAAATTTGCATCGTGCGTGTAAATAGGTACCTGTTTCGGTGCTGCAGGATTCTTCGTTTTGATTTATGCCTTCGTGGTCTTGGAGTCGGTTGGGGTGCTTCTAAATATAATTGAACGAGCTTGTGATATTCTAAATAATATTACGTCGTCTGTAAAAGTATTAAGTTGCTGTCCATGCAGGACCGATTTTTCAAGCATGTAAAATTACTTAGAGTTTTAGCCAGCGGCAATCTAACACAATTAAATTAGTCCTATAAGAGAAACACATTTCAGCGAGTTCTCGAATAAATAAGATTCACCGGATGTACTAATAAAGCTTTCACCAAAGAAAGCTGGAACACCCTGTACGTTCTGATCTTCAGCTACAAGAAAAATATTGCAATACGATGAAAGTCGAACATTGAAACACTGCACCCCCATAGCATCCCCAGAGGGAACATCAATCCACATACAATCAACTTCAGATCGCTACGTCATTATTGCTAGATTTACAACGCGGATACGCGCGAGTCGTATGTAGTTGCGCCGGATGATTGAACCGTGAAATCCGAATTTGATTTTCGAAATGTGAATAGAGCGAGAACTCGAGGATGTTTGACCACGAATTTGAGCGAAGTTTGATGGATTCGCCATATATTCTTGTGCGACTTGAAATTGCAAATAAACAGCAAGTATGGCCGTACGATATAGGGTTGGGATTTTCTGGAACGTAATGCGATTTTCTTGGAAAATTCTGTTTTCATATCCAGGTAGAGGAATATCCATTTTTAACAGGTGACGTAAGTGGATTCATTATTTTTCTTAACTTCGTTCGACTCACTTCGGTTCAAAGAATTAAGAGGCTTCGAGAGGCGAATTTATTTCAGGACAAAATTGTATAATAGAGCGAACGTGATATGGATATATCGACAATGATAAATATTCACTCGTTTACGTTGATACTGGAACATCTGCAAATCCAAAATGCAAGCATGAAATTAGCATTTTGATTGTTTGGATCGCATCTACCAGACAGGCAGAAACTTTAGTTATGGAAAAAGAAACTAGCAAATGTTTGACGAACAGCAAACTTTTGCGATGCTAGGGGCGTCGAGGGGCTTATAATTTCGGCCTTTTATTTTTTGCTTTTTCTTGTCAAAGGATTAGACAGTTAAAAAAAATATTTTTCACAGTTTCTAATAAAGCTTCATTCGTTATTTATGCAATATGAAATATTTGATAGCGCAAAGTGATCTCTAGTATTTATCCCATATTAAACATTCTGCCTGAATCGATTACTAATATTTAGTTTGCATTCTATTGCAAATACGTTTGCAATGTACCTTTGCAATACCTCATACAAGGATCCTTTGAACTTTATTTCCATATATGGTATATTAAATCCTCCAGCAAATAAACCACATTTCTCCTCGTAAACTATAAATGACAAAATAATAATAGTAATAATAATAATACACATAGCTGTACGTATTATGCTTCATACTACGGTTATCAAGGATGCCACGGCAAGCTAAATTAAGAAACAATTCACGTTTCCTCTTGAGAAGCCAACATTCCAAATTCGATCTCACGATCCACCCACCCCGCCAGCTGAACGTTAATATCTTGTCGACGTTCAATACTGAAACTATCCTCCTCCGGCGCTTTAACGGGAACTTTATTAATACGAACTTACGCGTAACAGAGTGGGGAGCGACGACGGCGAAGCAAGGGGTATGGCAGAAGGATTGCAAGAAAAATTTACTTTACGATATTGGAACTTCGATTCAGCAGAAACTTCATAACTCGGAACTGCGCGGACGATGGACAAAAAATATTCTCGCGAGAGAGCTATGATCTAAGATTGTTAATATCAAATGTTATCACACTACCCCCCCCCCCCTTTATGTACGTAGTATTTCTAAACTCTTTACGAATAATCCAGCGTCTATCGGAAAGAAAATTGCGTTATTAAATTGCAGCTGGCGTTCATAATTAATACCTCGATATCTGTTAATAATTATTAATACTTTACGATCCATTCGATCGTCACTCCTAAAAATAATATACGGCTGTTCGACTTTATCGTTTGTACTTAACGATTAAATTTGCAATTCTATTAAAAATTTAACATCCTCAGCGCACAGAAGCGAAGTAACGGTGTATTATGTGGTCAGTGAAATCGAGATCATATTTCTCCCACACCTTGTCCATTCACACTCGTATACAGCCCTCGTTACGTCACCACACCAATAACTTTGATCGTCAAGCTAGCTCGTCCGGGTAAGTGGTTTTTTCTTGATAGGGGCCATCGCGATTCCTTCGTTTCAGCGTCCGTAGCCCAAGGCCAGAACGGATAAAAATTCATAGGCAGCCTTCTCGCGGAGATGTTATCGTCACCTTCCTCGCACCCTTCGTCCACGACGGGCCAAGAAAACGAAGAATGCCAGCCACTCGAGGGACCAGGAACGCGACCACCGTCAACGACGTCGCTGACGAGACCAAAGTGTATCGCGACTATATATTTAAGGGGCTCGATGAAAAACACAGGGAAGTTCTGATAGCAAGGGGCCGCTGCACTGTTAGAAGAAGTTTGACCGCGGTAAATGGGACGCGTTCAGTTTTTCTCGGCGTTAGAAATATTCAAGGAATAAGAATAACCGTCTGCGTTATTTCTCCTGGTTTCTTTTTTTCTTGCGCGTGATTAAATTTTCGTGCTTTCGTGACAGATATAATTGTTGCTCGATTTAACGAGGGCGAGAGAAAGAAATGTCAAATGAAAAGGGTGAATCGAGTGAGAAGTGGTGTGAAATTTCGGTTGATCAGAGTATGTATTTATCGCGATTGCAAGGCGAAGCGAATGAGAGGTCGTGGAACTGTCAGTAAAGAGTGCAATCAAGGCCGAAACGTCGAAAAGTGAGAATCTGGAAGTTAACGAGGTAGTGACGGAGAGTCGAAGAGTATCTCCTCTACCTTTCACCCCTGCGTCAGTTTTCCAGGCGAAATGTTCCGCGATGTGTTTAACTTGACTGAAACTATGTTTGGGAAATCTTCCTAAGCCGCTTCCTAAGTATAGTTCAATTATTCTAGAATTTGTATTCATGCTTATTATTCTGTAAAATTGCGTAAAACAATTATATTATACAATTCGAATGTACGGCAATAAATCTAGTCTTCGCTGCCATGCTTTCTCAATTATTACCACGATAAATCACTACGAATTTTTCAACTAAAAAATAATATAATAATAAGAAGAACGCCAACGAAAACAGTTGAACGAAAGATAGAACAGTGCAGCAATAAAATTACAATAATAACTAATAGCCGACATATTTCTTGTTTATCGCTATTTTTGCTCCCCGTTTAAATTCCTGTATAACTTGCAATTACAAATAGTAACCAATTAGTGACTACCGGACGCGATTTCAAAGTTCACGATTGTTAAAATCAACAAAGCCAGCATAAAACGCTTAGCTAAAAATCAATTCAATCCCGCGTTGTCCCCATTCACCCTAAGCCAAAATAATTATCGCGAGCACGAAGGAAAATGCTCAGAATCCCGGGGCCTAGCGGAAGTAAAGATTCCCTGGAGGAAGCAGCGCTGCCCCGTTATCCGGCGAAATTAGTTCGGCCAGCTTTCGGCCGAGAATTATTCCGCGCAAAAGACCGCGCGCAATTTGCATCGTGGCGACGCGATTAAAATTCTTCGACCTAGTTGGCCCCTCGGATCAGCGACGAGACTCGAAAATAGAATACTTCTTTCGACCAGAGAGGGAAACAGCCGGGAGAAAAAGACAATGTACCTTGGGTCTTTGCTCCTCTGCCTGGATTGTTCCCTTATCTTTCAATAAAATAAAGCTTTCCACCGAATTACCGTGGTCAACATGGTCGTTGTTAAAAAAACCTCCGGTGTTCTTTAATTAATACATTTTCTGAATGTTTCAGGTGCTCCAGTCTCTAGAATGATATTGATATGTCTCAGAAGACTGCCCAACGACAAGTGAGTGGAGGATTTGTAACTTATTTAAGCCATACTCGAGCATAGAACAGGACATAATGATATTTTCTATGTAGTATTTTTTGATTCATGAACGGCAATGTTACTGACTATATTTTTTTAAATGCATTATGTTCCATTATGCGGAATTCTATTACATCAGAATCGTGTGATGAAGTATGTATATAAAAATAATAATGTCGGGTTATGCTACGAATACTAATCACACTTATGAATGTAAACTTTTAATTAAAAATAATTGATAACTATCGCCATACTAACGTGATATATTCATGTTTCAACGTTCCATTTGTGTCCTATCAATAATATTGACTGTAGAATTCTATTTGTTCCAACTCTGAAAATTAAGAAACGAGTTGATTAAGCGACGCGTCACAAATACTGATCTCCACAAATTAACGATTTCTTTAAATGCACCTACCAACAAGCAAATAATTGGAACTCATTGACTGGATATCTCAGCAATCACTTGGTGGCATATGAACCCTTCAATCTAGCAAAGGGATTAAAAGTCGTGTCATTTAAACAGTCGAACCGGAAAATGGCAGACTTCTTCTCAAGGAACGAATATCAATCGCAAGCTACGTGGCTTGACTTGTCTCCATGTTGCTTCGACCCAGGAAAAGAAACTCGACTGTACGTTATCCTCGCGTAAGGAATGTCGTCATTCCGAGATACCACCCCAAAAGCTCAAAGGGAACATTCAAAGGGCAGGAGATTGGAGTGTCCCGCAAACGAAACGTTCAGTCGATCTTTGTGGAGTGTTCGTTGGAGGATGCCTTTGTCGACGAATGTGCGCGCGAAAAAGTGCATCCGAGTGTTCTCGGTGAGATTTCTCAATAAACACTGCTTCGAGGGTGTATTAGATTCAGGACATTTTTAGGTTCGTTCACATCCGATGCACCTTCGTTCAATGGAATTTAATTCTGGAGCATCGATTCATGTTAGGTGACTTCAGAAGTGCTGACAGGCATTGCTGTAAACGAGTTGTGTCATCTTATTATATGTATTCATATATATAATTGTGTGTTATTTTATTACATACAATTTATTTAATTCCCTGCGATTCTCGTTTCTTAGAAGGAGACTGAATAATTGAGCTTTATTCTTTCCACTTTTTAATACAGGGAGAACATCTGTAAGCATAACAGAAATGAACAACTATCTGTAACACTCGTTTAAGTTTAAATAATATACGAATATAAAAATAATGAACGTACAATTTGATCCGTTGCCAGAGAAAGTATGACATTTCCGAACTCAATCCGTTTGACAGACAATATATACGATACTTCCAGACAAATATTGTTCCCATTACATCCACGAAATTGACGATGGCATTACACATTCTAATATCACTGAAAGCATTCAATAAAAAAAGCCATCGATAACGAAAGATATAAAGGAAGGTATCGCACGAAACTGGCACCATCTATGAAGATTGGAATTATCAGCTTTCAAGAATCCACAGATCAAATGCCAAGCATAGAAGAAGGGAATATCGTATCGCCACATCAAACAATTACGAATCCTGTCAAAGCAGAGGGTACAAGCCACTATCCTGTTCACCAAAGCTAAAACTTTATCCTACTCTTCAGCTGCGACACATCGGAAATTCTCCTCGATTCCAAATATGTACAGGAACTCTTATACGTACATACACACCTACATCAGCTGCTAGTTCGCGACACGTATCGCTGTCATTAACTGGTTCCGCAGCAACATGCTTGCCAAGAGACGTTTCCTGAATATCCGGCTAAACAATTTCGACATTGTTCCTTGTTTACTTGTCCGCACGTTAACTGGACGGATTTCTAGAGTATCAGTATCCAGTATTCAGAGAACGCTGCGCTGTTTTGTCTACTTTTTTTATGACCTGGTAAACAAATTGCAGGTTCTGTTACGAACAGTTTATTTTGTTTTTAATATGCGAAATTGTTATCTTTAATTCCTTAACGAATTAACTGTGAAATGATGGGGAAACAAAGAGCGAATTGATCTTATTTTGTTTTGTTATCATGTTGGTATATTGGAATTGAGGTTTTCTTGTAAATGATTAAATTATTCGAGAATTTCAAATGTCAAATCGCTATTATCTCCCAATCTACGGTATGAATAGTTTGGTTTCATGTTATGAAAGTGAAGCATCGATTACCTGGACAGTTCGACAAATGCGTAATGATTTATCAAATTGAATGTTACTCAGGTATTGAACCCAACGTTTATGGATTACTATATTCACGGAACAGAATGTGAATGTGAAGTGTACACTTTGAGTATTTGCCGCATTATAATTGGCCTTCAGCTATAATCAACAGCATTTGACAATTTTTGGAATATCTTTAATTATTAAAGTTATCAAAAAACAGTAACAATGGGTTTAAATAGAAAGGTGTTCGAAGTGTTCAATATACCTATTAATAACTAGGAAATAACACAACACAACACAACATAATTATATGTTTATGCAAATTTTTATACATCTAAACACACACGAATTCTAGAGAAGTAGTCTCTTCTAATTGAATTCATAAATTATGTTTACAAATGCTGCGTAATTCTGCGTACTCTTCTCACCTTTGATTCTATTTACAATTCTCACTCCTACCAACAATACCTCAATCCCCGACAAAGCAAAAAACAGAAACGATAAATAACAGGCCGCATTTAGCTAAAAGACCACGGCAGTGCACTTAAAATAAAATTCCACAGACAATTCCACCAAGTCACGCTCTCACTTATTTCCAAAAGCAACTGGCCCAAGGTACACTACACGTTAAATTACTCCCAAGCCCCCCATGATTAACAAAAGCTCCAAAGTATCACGCGTACGAAACAGCTTATTCGACAGAAACCTCGAACAACGACGTGAACAGTGAATTCGCTTACCGAAAATGCTTTCAGGAACACCAGACACTGTATTATGCCCTCCATCGTATCCCCGGTTAAGCAAAATGTGCCAGTCAGGTGTCGACCCTTTCGACCGATCACCGAGCAAAGGTTGGCCTGCACGAAGGCATTCTGCGATCTCGTGGCTGCCGTCAAGGCTGGCTGGTGCGAGCTCATCAGTCGTTCCAACGAGTCCATCTCTCTTCGATCTTCCTGATCTTGGCCTCACGTATCCACTCTATTCAGAACAAACTCGAAACGACTGCTCGTAAACGGGCACTTCCAGCTCCTCTCCTCTTCTTCTTCCGTAAACTTTCGGTGAACTACCGTTTAACGATTACTCTCCTCTTAACACGCGGCTGATACACTCCGAGATACTAACACACAGGAATCATCGACGCAACTCAACTATCCTGTCACACTCCATGAACTCGAGAACCGTAACAGTGCATTGTCGATTTCGGAGAATTTTAATACCGGCAGGGTGTACACACGGCGTCCAACAGACGCGCTACGAGCAACGCAAACAGAACCCACAGTATGTCGTTCTCGATTCCATATTTTTCAAGCTCTGTGTCGCATCAGTATCCAGATATTTACGAGTATCGTGGATCGTTGACGTTTCTTGCATCTTCGCAGAGTCACTCGTGAATAACTAAACTGAAGTTATTCCGGAGTCGGATGAGACGTTTCATCGAGTTCGATCCTCGTTGACGGGCAGTGATCTATATTTTTTATTTATCAATATAATAAAAACACCATTTTTTATTCCCACTTTTATTCGAGCTTTATCCTAATAACGATCATTTAAAAAACACGTAAAAGGACAGAGGTCCTGAAGTCCGTGTGTCGCCGTACACATTTAAAACGCATCAAAACTCTTCACAGTCTTCGTCAAGCAGCTGAATGAAATAATCGCGCGGCTGATCGATCAGAATCCCATCGATCGACACAACAGATGGAGGACTGTCCTCGTTACTACATCCTTTGTCTATCGATCGTCCACAAAACTCGCTCCATCATGTCCATTGCATTAGTCGAACGTTGCGAATTCCGCTTCGTTCCGTCCAAGATCACGACGTCGTGTCGCGTACAATCCTGACCGAAGCCCGACGATTCACTCGAATATCAATCGATTTAATCGTACCGCGTAAACGATTCCAACTTAAGCAGCATTCACTTAAAGGTGATTCGCGATCGTTGTCGTTGTTCCCTTCGTTCCCTTCGATACTCTTCCCCCTATCGTTCACGAGCTCCTCCAATCCCTTGTAGATTCACACGCAGAAGATTAGCAAAGCCGGAGCATTCCCAGGAATTACTGCGGGCAACAGGCTGGACGATTCTGAATCCTATGAGAGATCGAGAACACGCGTTGGAAGGGTGGTGCTGGGGATGCTTCTACCTGGCGTCGCGGCTCCGTCGTCGTTTGCGGTGTGGCGTAACGTCTGATCAGGTCGCACATCTCGTAGCACAGGAAGCAGATACCTATTATCATGAACGTTTCCATCGTATCGATTACCGTTTCCTCGGAGACGCGGAACAGATTGGTCCACCGGGTAATAAAAACGTGCAGCGTGTATCCGCCTATACTAACAGCTGCCCTATTCCCGTTTTACTGTTATCCACTATTATCAACAAACTATGCCTGCGACACGTCACACAAACCACTGCTGCTAACCAGTGACCCCTTCGACAATGCGCGTACGTGTATAACTGTGCGCTCGCAGCAACAGCGTCCCTTCGCAGTGAGAAACGTGTGGCCGGACGTCGTCGTCGCCGATTGTCACTTCCGGTAACGACCGGACTGGTCGAGTAGCGAGCGTGTAAACGACAGAAGGCAAATTGATCGCGACAATCCTCAGACAGAATGTCGCGAATGATTGTAATAAAAGGAGGATAACACGAGTCTCACTGAAGTCAATGTCGTCGCGCGGTCACTGTACACAGCCCGTGGGTGAAACGTCGTGATTGCACACACGCCGCGGGGACGGCTCGTCAGGAGAGAAAGAAAGAAAGAGATAGATAGATAGTTAGATAGATAGAAAGAAAGAAAGAGAGAGAAAGCGAAGGAGAGAGAGAGAGAGAGAGAGAGCGACCTACGATAGGAGTCCAGGTGATATTCGCGTGTCGCGTCACACGCGAGCGGGACTCGCCCGTGTGAATAGCTGAGAGGGAGCCACGTAAGAGAGGCGAGGAGGGTGGAGAAGCAAAACAAAGACCATGTGGGCGAGAGTGGTTCGAGGATTCTTTGGCGTGTCGTTGCGCCCTCGCGTTTCTTCTCCCTAACACTCGAGCACACTCGTGTTCCTGGTTCTTCTTCTAAATATGCGCGTACGTGTCTGGATCCAGTACGACACAGCGACGGCCGCTCGTCAGAACCGAGCCGCGGCCGGCTCCGATCACTGTCCGATGTTTTCCTCCCTTACTATTGGATACCTCTTTTGTCTCGCCTTTTGCCAAATTCACCAGAGAGTCGCACGCGCATCGATGCACAAAACAACAACGGCGGTAGCAACGACACGCACTGTGGAAGTGGGTCAACACGCAGCGGACACGATTCAAACGTGCACGTAACGGGCAAAGTGAGGGACAGGCGGGCTCGCAACGGGCCAACGTATGACTAGCGGATACTCTCGGCGCGAGGGTGCGCCTTTCCGAAGGTGGGCGGGTGGAAGCGAGGGATGCTGGGCGACGGCGCGACCCGCGGCGCCACCCCCGCCGTGCTGGCAGAATCTACCAACCCCTTCCCCTTTCTGTTTCTTGTGTCCCTTTCTCACTGCTACCCCCTCGCTCTGTTCTATCCTTCCCGTCTGTGTTGGCTCCCTTTCCTTCTCGCGGTACGCTCTATCCTGTTCCAATTTCTTGGTTGTGCGTTCTATGCTTCTCTTCTAGTCGCTCTGGCCCCTCGTATTCTTACTCTTCTTCGTCTTGTTTTTCTTCCTCATCTAGTTCTTCTTCTTCTTCTTCTTCTTTTTGGTTTTTCGTTCTTCGTGACTGAAGCACGGTTTTATACTTCTTAGTCTCCTTGGGGTTTTAGTACTTTGGGAGAGGATGTTAGGTTGTAAGGGTTGCGAATGAGTGGTGCCCTCGAACCGCTGTGAAGAGAGACGTTCGCTGCTCTTGGAGGGAATTAATATCGGTGGGACAGTTCGACTTATGGTTACGATGTAATGATGTTCGGCTGGGATGTTGTGTGACAGAGTCTTTACACCGGGTGGCACGATTTTTGAGACCTTAGAGGGCGGGAAATTGTTCGTGGAACCACTTGTTTCTATTCTATGACGATATTTTTTATTATTATTATTATTATTACCATTATCACATTGGCTAAGTAACAGTGTCAGAATATTCTGTAGCAAACAGTCTCTCTTTTTTGACCCAGAACCGTTTGTTGCCTCGCAGAACTTGCCCTTCCGTTTCCTTTGGAAAGAACGCAGGTATCTTTTAAGGCTGGAATTCAATATATTTTTACCACATACAATATCTACGCGTGACATTCCAAACTGTTTAAAAAATTCAAGTCAAGTACCTCTGAATATTATAACAAACTACGTAACATTATGGAACCACTTTACTAAAGTACCTAATTGAAGATCGAACCGATTATACTTTTTAATACCGCAGAGATTTAAGAATCAAGATATTTCAGGATGGAAAGCACAGATGCGATTTGAATACGTTTGCAGGTTCCATATCCATTAGCTCGAATACTATCTACCCGATTTTCATATATTGCCGAATTCGAACAGACAAATAGAAAACTGCGGGGTTCCAAGTATATAGCTGGTTCTTCCTGTTCGGAGCCATTCAATTTTAAAGAGCAGCCTCCATGAGGGGTAGCACTTCTTACAGAGATAGCCAGTTTTTCTTAGAAATATTGAATGTCATATCATGACTATACTCGAACATGTTTTCGATACACGCTTGTAGATGATTGATCGCAATCTGAACGGCGCAAGCACTGTTCCTGCTGACGTTCACTGTACCCCTTTTGCACTTACCGTGCTTCCCAAAAACTGAATACGATCATGCTGACGTTGCATTGGTCGCGTTATTTGACAGGATTCATATTCTTCGCTAAGTGTATTCTCGTTTATATTTCTGTGTCTCGTGTATTTCGTAACGCTTAAATTTATTCCCATTCATACACGATTCTACCACATTCCCATGTATCGGATGATATTACCAATAACGTAGATTTAATACGCGCAGTTTTCGAACGGTAGTAAAGTATATCTAATTAGCGAGTTTAAATTTCGTTATCCGCAGGAATAATTGCAAGTACCTAAATAGTGACTTCGAAGTGTAGCTACAGAAACTAACGCAGTCGAACTTATTTAAGCGTTTAATATCACGCACTGGTAAATAAATACCGACATCGTTGCTTTATTCTATTCCAAAAATATACAGTGGATCGTCGGTAAGTAATTTGTTAGAATTCACGCAATAATACGATACGCGATCGAAATTTAATTGCCATTCAAGATCGCCTGCTTGAGTTACCAACCGTATTCATTGCCGGCTAAATGCATTCTTGTCGACTGAATACATTCTTGATTAATAACTGCATCACTGGTTACATTCTCTGCAGCGCTCAACTATGTTCCCGAGCGTCTGGTATTCTTGTTGAAGCCAGAGTGTGCTCCTGCTATCATGCCTGATAACATTTTCTCGATATTTGATTAACGCCATTCTGGCACGACATCATTTACCGAGCTATTTAATTCTGTCCCCGGCCTCTACGGTTTAGATACACTTTTGGATGTACTTTTCGGTGTAACTTTGATCTTTTGAATGGACAGTTTCGTCTCGTATGTAGTCGCAGTCGCGTTATTGCGTAGGATGTAAACGGAACATGATATTTACATCGACGTGGAAGGTTTCAATTTTCTCTTGCTTCTCTTCCCAAGCAAATGCTTGAACCACATTGGAAACCGTCAAAAGGGAGATTACAGTAAAGATTGAATGCACTTTAAGCGACTTTACATCGAATATGATATTTCCCAGAACCGTTTTCGAACCCATTCTATTTCCACTGATATTATTCTCATTTCTACAGTCGATATGTTAAATTGAAACAAAACGTTTTTTAATGAAAGTTCTTCAGCAGAGTTTTTTAATTAAAACATCACCATCCTATAGATAATTGTTTTTCATTAATCAAAGGATTAATGAATGCGTGTACTCAGCTTGTACGGGAATTCGTTATTTCGACCACATTTTCCTTTCGTATTTTCTGGATATACGTTCACCGGTTCAACTCATTTCGTCCGGAAATTCCTTGTTTTTCTTTCGCCCCTGTCCATTTTCTCTTCCCCTTCGTCCAGCTTTTATTCTACCCGATCGAAGGCTTACAAAGCCATCGCGAATATTTGTTCGCTGTTTGGTTTGCGTTTTCCGCAATTAAACAGCGCGCACACGTCCGAAAATGATCATCCCCCAGGTCCAAGATTTTTACACAAATTTTGATACATATCGCATCGAAACGTTTTTAGATTAACGACTCCACCCTACGCCATTAGGAAATAGAATGTCACGGATATCGCTTGACGAATTTTTCCCGTTTTTCGTCATTCCTCCGATCGGCCTGCTTCGCTCGTTTCTCCCTTTATACTCTTTGTCCCGCTCGGGCCACGCTTCATGGTTCTTCGGTATCCTCCTGCTTTCCACGCTTATGCCTCGCCAGCCAACTAGAGGAACGTACTACTTTTTCCCTTTTTCCTTTGTCCGCGCACCCCGTTTCGTTCTTTCCGCTTCTTAACCATTTTTCTTTCAACCTACCCTCCACTGTCGTCGCCATTCGTTCTACTTGACTCGCGAACGAGTACATCGAAACAATCAATCAAAAAACCGACCCCGCTTTGCTCGTCGTTCGAGGGAATCTATTTAATGAATAGTGGATTCCTTGATTCCTTGATTCCAGCTTCCCTTGATCCCCGATCATGCAGATGAGGGGCTGCTGATGGGGCGAAGAATGTCGCAAAGATAATGTTCCTGATTTTTCATTTTTGCTTTTACTGCTGAAGGAACTATGGAAAATGGAATCAATAAAAATCCGAGGAATATATTTCCTATATAAAAATTATTTCAAAAGTAGTTCATTATCGAACTACAACCATATTTGTTACCTGATTGTTACTTACGATTAGATTACAAGAAAGATGAATATAAGAATAAGGAAGTTTTAAGTTTAAATAGCTGAAGGGAGAAGGAGAAATGTAATAACGCAATTAAATGAAATGGGATGAAAACGTTAATGCTCGAGGTACAATTCTTTTTATCCTGAATAATCTGATTTTTGTAAGCGTGCAAAGAAATCGGAAATGGATGGAGCTGTGCTAGTTCGAGAGCTGATATTTTAGTTATTTTGTCAATTCCTCGCTCGCTCTGTCGCTTTTCCTGCAGCCTGCATAATCTCGCTTTAAAGTTAATAATGAAGTTTCGGAAGTAACACTTGATAAACCGCTAATTAACACGTCACGTGCGCAGCATTTTTCATTCTCGCTATTTAAAGCTTTTATTATGTTCTCACAGTAATCTATACATAGATATATTTCTTATATTTCTCCACTATATAATTTTCGCGTTCCCTTCTAAAAACATAGAGACCTAAAAAAGATACTAAATCAGAAGTGAAGAAACATTCACCCGAAATTCTGTAAAACGTTGAGCTGCACGGAAACAAGAGAAGCTGTATTTTCTGAACAGAATGGCGACTGCTTCCTTTCCTTTCCGAATCACGAACTTTTTCCAGCTACACGCTAAAAAACATTCCGCATTTTAGATCAGGAACATCCGATTGTTTTGAGTTCCGCAGAGGAGGGGGCAAAACACTGCTCCTCGTTACTAGCTGCGGCCACGATTGTTTTCAGAATACAGCCGAGAGAAAAACTACCCGTTCCGACCTGACGTTCGCTGTTCGATTATTCGCAGTGACCGAACGGAGGGAGCAACTTTTCGTATTCGTTGGATGGGATCCCCATTGTTACAGAACCCGCGGAAAACCGCGGTTTCGCGTTCCGGTTTGAAGCCGTCGAATGGCAACTTGGAGATTTCTTCTTTTTTTTTTACTGCTGGTCCCATAAAATTAGCGTGGCGTCCACAGTACGGTTGTGGAAAGAATGTTCTGAGTTACGATGATAGTACTGTTCGTCTTTATCATGATTTCGTAGATCGCGAGGGAAAAAATATTGGAGTAATATAGTTGAAGTGAAATTTCTGTCATAAATGCAAGGCCATATGGTCGTATGATAACTTGTGCAGCGTGCATATACGTGAGTGTAGTGTAAGACACAAAAGTAATTTTATTTTATAAGGAATTGTCAATAAGTAGATGTTAAATATTTTCTTTGAGCATGAGTGGAAGAAGAATCACTTTTCGATTGCACAGTGTCCACTGTATCCAAGTTTCGAATGTACGGGTGAATGAAAAATCATTATGCCAATAAAATAAACTAAACTAATATCAAGGATAGTATTAACAGTTAGCGTAGCGCAAATTTAAGAAAGGATTCTTCTTCGATACAAAAGACAGGTAAGTATAATTTCTCTATCTTTGTAACTTTTCTTTATAATTTCTTTCAAAAGAAAACATTTACTTAGCCACATAAAATCGCGAATAAACGATGATCGATCATTTTTCCCATTGTTTCACTACTCGAAGCATTACTCAATACCCCGACTATTACCTGAAGTAGAAAGACGTGTAACGATAAGTAGAATACATAGGAAAGATGCATAACAACCGGGAAGTTGTGTAACGAAGTTGATAAACTTGCAGACAATAATGATTCTGCCGCTTACTTCGAAAACTCTTCTTAAAACTGTATTTTCCTTTCCATTACGCATTATTTCGTGCTACTTACACGTACTTCCAGATAAGGTATCTGTGATATATTTATTATACACAATTAATACACGCTAATAAATATTTTTAACGGAAACCCATACGATTTACTATTTCCTTAATTATTTTCGTCAATAATTGAAACATTTAAAAAAATGTTGATATGCCTATCACTTTAAATACTTAACAAAAATCAATTAATGTTACATGTATCCATATACCAAACATGCAGCACAAATGCACTTGCATTATGTAGAATTGAAATATCTTCAGGACTCTCTGGTAATAAATAGAATGTCCATTTAAACCCTACAACTTTCCTACCATTCTACAAATATATTTACGCAAACAACCACTGTCTATTTGCAGAATAAAAATGAATCCACGTTATGTGAAAGGAAAAACATCTGGAAAACTGTCTAATTACGAAACGAATCTCCGCTTAAACCCTGCCCATTCTACAAATATATTTCAATAAACAACCACCGCTTATTACTAACTTCCCTTACGCAATATCCGCCTCTTTAACCGTCTGAAATAAAACAAATGTGCCCCCAACTTCCGCAACAATTATCCAAATATTCCGTGCACCAAGCCTCCATCCTGAACCCCCTCGAAAAGTTCATAAAATCTTCATCAAGTATCCTTGAACGCGATCCATTACACACCGCCAAACCCATACTCCGCGGCCCTCAAATCTCACGATAAACAAATTCCAATCTTGAAAATCCCGGAGCGCTCAGTTTGCACCGTGGCGCATCGTGCTCTCATTGCGTTTACCTTCCCGCGAAGAGCAGCCTCGTGGACGTTAAACGCGACCATCGTTTCACGTGAAACTCCGCGAGGCTGCGACTAATTCGCCGGAACGAAAATTCCGTGGAACGATTCGAGAATTAAGGCTCTACCCGCGAGAACAATTTTAGCCGTGGCAGCCGTGCAACGGCGTCGTTGCTAATGACGCGTGTGCATTTCCGCGTTGAAACCTTCCTCGCCGGGCAAACGGATCATATTCGAGGGCCGGAAAGACTACGAACGAGTTCTCGGGGGTTATTTTATGCATGTATGTGGACAGTTAACGAACTCGACGCGAGGCCGTGTTTCGGTCATGAATATGGAGAAAGCGACGTCGCTTTTAAGTGGGGCCAGGATTCCATGGTGTTGTATCGACACGGTGTATACGGGAGTTTAAGGGACGATTGCGTGGGCGTTGCGACATCGCGGGGACAAGTGGATGGTGATATGTGAGTGGAAACGTTTTTTAACGTTCGGGGGTTGAAAATTAAATGAAGGGAGATCATTAATCATGTTTTCCTTTTAGTTATTCGACAGTGCGATATCTGCTCTGTTTTTTTTTTGTTATATTGTCTATTTTGAGTTCGTTGCAATTTGTGCAATTTATGAATTTATATCATTCTTTCGAAAACGAAGACTCAGATGGAAAAATATCATCCTATCGTTTCGACTTATTTTTTTTACGCAGAATCAGCCCCATATCCAGTTGTGCCGCCAGTTACGCGACGCCCTGTATATGTATAAAAAAGAACGATGAGTCCCTTCTGACATACCGATCACTAATTACTAATTACCGTGAAACCCCGATGATCCACCGACATGCGTCATACGAGGCGCAAGATTTTGTATCCGCGACCGACTGTAGGAACAGCTTCCAGTAACTTTCGCGCGAGTTTAATTGCACCTTAATGAACTCGCCCGCCTCCAAAAAAAGTGTCCCTCGTATCCTTCCCGATCGTCTTGGCGGGTCTGTTCAAAGATTGAGACGACCTTTGCCCTCAGCGCCTGTACACGGTTGTACACTGTGAAACGCGACGCAGTCGCAACACTTGCACGTCGTTCCGTGTAATCTAATTCACGCGGGTAAACCGCTTTAAAATTATTCTAATAGTGTAAGCGTTTCTTCTTTTCTTTTTTTTTTTTTTTACAAAGATGAGAACACGTTTGGTCAATGTGAAGGTAAATACTATCACCGATTGTGGATTAAATCGCCAGTTTTGTTTATCGATTGTTCAGCGGTGGAAAACGTGGTTAGCAGTTTTACTTGTACCGGTACGATATTAGGTGTTTTTTGCGAGAGGTACGTATTTTTGTGGAAACCAGACAAAATTTGGAAGAAAATGTAAAATAACGTTACACTTCACTCATAGTTCTTTAAAATACAGTGCAGAACTTACGATTGAAATGGACCGTTCACAATTCTCTGTTCTCTCATGTTGGGTTTTTTGTGCGCAAAATGTGGGGCACGGGGGAAAAAGCACTTCGCTGGATATAGTTGGGTTAAGTCGCACTCCATTAAAATCGGATGTATTATACGCATATTTCCCCGGCACACTGAAACCCGAACGATATTTGACGTTTTTGACGTATACTCAAATGCAAGCGCAGGATTCGTCGTACAAAAAGGCAACCCTCGTCCACTTCGAATGTTTAAATCCTGTCGTTCGTGTTAAAATAAAAAACAACGGATCTCTGTACGTGATCTATGCTCGATATTCCGCTGTGTAAGTAGACAATATGTAAAATGAAAAGTAAACAGAACTAAAAATCGAAAATAATATCACACTTTTCATATTTCTCTATCATTCCTACCTCAACTCCACGCTTCAATATACTATTGTTTCGATAAAATTTTCCCAACAGTACATATTAAATTTTCTCGCTGATGTCCAATCAGTGAACGCCAAACAGAGAAGGATACGTGTTATATGTAGTAACAAGCATTGATTGTAAAGCACCGCATAGTCACATACAAGGATTCCGTCTTGGTCCCGAATCACAGTAAGCTCGCGGTAATTACAGGTGGACAGTGCAAGCAGTGCTTCCTGGTAAGCCGATAATTGGTCTCTGCTCGTCTGAGATAAGGTCACAAGCTCATCAAGCAGCTCGTAAAATCTAGACACTTGCAGCTATTTGCTTCTTATTTCCAGAAATACGTATCTCTTTATTCAATAAGATCCAAGATACCATTATCCTTGATTCCCGTTTGTTCCTCGAAGGTGTACAAAGGCTCAAGAAAGGGCTCTAACTTTGAATTTTATACTTAGATAGCTTCGATTATCATTTCGACATCTTCCCCTTCATCCTATCACATAAGAAGTATAAGTATTGCTTTTGTCCGGCCAATATTGGGCAAATACAATGATTAGTGTCTCAAGTGGCTCTCAGATCGTCCATTGACTTTCTATATCAGTTGTAATGGACGTGCGTATATTCTGTTATCATGGGTGCCCAGTATTTTCATAACCGAACGATTATTCTACACTCAAGGTCTGAAGAGAATCCAACTAATTTTTAATAGCCACCATAACGCCTACGTAAATATAATCGGTCCAGCGAACTTCACGATGACCATCAGAAGCACCGAAAGTCCCATGGAGGAAAATGCATTTAAACTTAAAAACGGGCCGCCCTAGCCAAGCTTGATACATATTTGCGGTACACTCAGACAAGTTCCGGGAAAGACTGACTGCCCTTTCTAAAACCCTCCAAACGCGAGGGGCTCTGTTTGCCTGTGAAAGCGAGTGGTAATCGAAAGAACGCGATGCGCTGCATTTCGATAATCGCAAAGCTCCAGAAAAGGTTCAGCTCATTGGCGGCGGGGTTCCTAATCGATACGAACGAACGAATTTAACAAACTGATCCGTCTGTTTAACTAGCGGAGAGTTTCAGCAGGCACTACAGCAGAGAAGCGATGAGTGACTGGTGCAAAGATTTGCAGTGGTCTCGACCAAATGATTAAATTAAGGGGTTATTTGTGGTGGCCTTTTCGGGCACTTTTTTTCAATGAGAACGCTGCTCTGTATTAGCATTTCGCACGCATGGTCACTAACATTCTAACTACATTATATATTCAATTTGTACGATCTTTTGCACTATTGGATTTGTCGGCTGACGCACAATGTTTTCTTATATCGTGTAAAGGATTCATTTAATAATACATTCAATTATTACCATAAATACCGTCGAATATTTAAGCAGTAAAAGTCCCTTCATGACCAATTCAACGTTACAATTGATCTTTAGTAACTATAGCTGCACTTGTCGACTTCGATTGCTTATTTAAGCAATAATGATATTCTATTCACGATTCAGCCAGTTTACATAGCCCCGACACGATTCAAGATTCCGCAAAATACCGAACTTCCTTCAAGAACAACTTCCCGTATTCTGTTACTCGATCAAAGGCTGCATCTATAATTCAATCGATCATTCTCTCCAGGCTTCGGGGAGAATCGGTAAAAAAATAAGCTTCCCCAACAATGTATATGAAAAATGCCTATCGTTGGTAAATTAATGCTGCTAGATCGTCCCACATTTTGGGAATTGGTTTTCAGGAAAATGCTGAATATATCATCGTCTGCCTGAAATAAACGCACTGCTATTTCCCGAATAAAGCAACAGTTTTTTCTTATAGGATAACAAGCATGAATATATCAGCTGGTAAACGAGTTGAAGAAAAATCATCGGTATTGGTCTCAAAGAAAAGAAATGTAATATTCTACCAGAAGAAGAATGCTTTCCCGGAGAACGATTATAACGTCCTACAAAGAACATATTCTGCAAATTGTTTATACTATTCAGAAACGAACAGAAGCGGCTATTGTTGTTTTCTACTCCAGACAAACGACGATGGCACGATTATTTCGCAGGGGGCTAGACAAGGGGCAGGCCAGGCGGCCTAATGGTAAAAATAAATCCACGCGAGCGTATTACAAGGAATGCTGGTACGCGGTTAAATAAAAAGCCCATTAATTTCCAGCTGTCAGCTGCATTAACGCTAACCAATCCATTGAAAGCCACGGGAACCGGGTCAGTTCTCCTAACTAAAACGGTTTCATCGATAGCTGCACCGGAGGCTGGCAGTCAGAGGTGGGATATTTAACACGCTCGAACTTATCTACCCTCACACGTGGGACCACGCCACATATTATATGCATATATACACACCCATGTATATATAAACACACACACAGCCGACGCTATTGCAGTCGAACGCCGCGCAGGAACGACGTCCTGCTCAACTATTGATATATTTCGACGTTTACGACTTGAAGTAACTTTGCCTAATATATGGCAGGACTTGGATTGTAAATCTCCCCGCTTCCGAATATCTACCCCTTTCAAGCCACCCACCCATTCTCTATAAACCTTGCACACTATCCTGTATTTACTCGCGTGCCACTAAACTACCATTGAAAGCAAAGGGATGCGGGCGAGATGGACACCAAGAGGGTGGGGCAGAAACGTTTCGATCCTTCCACGTTAGTGCGGACCGTACAGTTTCTCCCCCCCTCGTACTCATTCATCCTCGAATTTCGCCCTCGAATTTCCACCGGCGAATATTTTTGAACGTCACAGGAAACCCGGCAGCCGAACCACGCTTCCACGCGGCTGAACGAAGCGTGGAGGAAACGGGGCAATCGCCAGGACGAGTGGGAAACGAGTAGACGGTTAAGCTAGCGCCACCTGCGAGGCAATAGGTCAGAGAAACAGGAAGTTAAAGTGCGATTCACGGGACCGGTGTTCAGCTTTCATATCTTCCGGCTGATTTATTTGGCCTTCGTGAGTTATGCTTAGGATGAAACGTGTCCATTTTTCGCGTATTGGCTGCAATCATTCGAAATACGAAGACTTGGTTTGAACTGTGAGCAACCGATAGATGGCAAGTAATATCCATTTTCGTATATCAACACTGTCAATTCATAAATATCTTGAACACAGGTGCGAGAACAATGAGCTATTTATACATTTTCGATTATTTTTACTTCATAACTGTTAGAGACTAATATAAAATAACCTCGAGTATTGCATTGAAGATTTATTCACGTATAATACCTTTTCAATTCTCTAATTATCACCTTTTTCGTATGCATAACTTTTTGAAATATAATTGCGATCCTCGTTGCGTGCAGTTCTCTCGCAGACTGAATCGAAAGTTGCTGGTTCGCGGGGCAAAGGAACGTTGGCATAGTATAGGATGACCGTCTATGATCCCAATTACGATAGAACTCATTAGAGAAATTATCTGCGAGGCAATCATTTATAGGGGCGCGAAGGTACGTTCGACAAAGTACTTTCGTCGAAGTTGAGTGTCACCAGACAGCGGCTATTATAACTTCAAAGACGTTTCACACCGGGAAGAAAGCTGGCCTGTCCGTAAATTATAGCGGGGGCTTCTCTAAGTAATTAACAAGGAGTCGGGGAAAGCGAGACAGAAATTTAAATAGTTCACTTCTTCTTGTGCGTGCCCTGCGTTCGAGGTGAATTGTTTCTGAGCTTCCTCGCGAAACGTGCCGGTGAAAAAGTTGGCAAACGTGAAGCCTAGAGGAGGGTGGTCCATTATTTATATTCGTATTATTAATATTTTTGCATCGAAGCGTACTCCAATTCAGAATAATTTGTAAACATTTCATTCGCCAAATATATCTCTGGAACGATACCTAGGCCGTTCCTGCATTGCAGATTTATCGATTCCGATTTAAACGAACGTCAGATTAGTATGCATGGTATTGCACAATATTTTATAATAAATAACAGTTAGATTATGTGCGCAATGATTCCGCGCATTTCGTAAATAACGTAAAGGAAAATAAAGAGAAAGGCAGCATGCAAGAATGCGTAGAACGTGGTGACCAGCTGCAAACTCAATTACCGGCGCCGAAATTAAATTTCACCGGTGCTTTGTAAGGATCACGCGAAAAAAAAGAGGAAAGGTTAAATGCCTCGTTCCCTCGTTGAATATCGTGCTCCATTCAGAGTCCCTACAAGGGATCGCTTAAAGTAAAAAAAATTCTGATATCCGCGCAATCCTTAAGACGACGATACGAGTCTTTCTTATCCCCCTGTACAATTTCTGGATTTTCACATCTTTTTCGTTTAATACGTATTTCACAAAAGTGCAATAGTTTTCATACGAATGTTAGAGAATGCGCATCAATCTAACAAATCTCATTTAAGGACAATCGAATAAAATCGACTGAATATTGTCTCCGGCAGTATAAAACAGAAATACTTTCCTGTACTTTCCAACCTTCTCGGCTAAGTGATAAGATGAATTACGGAGTGAACTGGCGCCGACACCAGGCTCGTTTCATTCATCTGGAAGAAGTCTGGCTCTGGCTCTTGTTTCTTGTTTATTGTCTCGGGGCGACGTTCGAAAATATAAGAGGATCCGTTCTCCTTGGCGGGGCTCGTGCATTGTCGCTTGACGTTAAGACAGCTCAAGTCAAATGCTCGAAAAATACGTATTCGCGAGATGGTTTTCAATTGACGTTGTCGTTCGCGATACGACAGACGTTATAACGCGCTTGTCATTTCTCTGTCCAATAATTCCTGGCACGCCTGGGCTCGCTCTTGTACATCATTTAACCGCGGTGGAACCGATTCCTGCACGACTTTACCACGTTACGTTTCAAATTGCACCGTGAATGTTTGTACGGAGTAAGTGCGAGGAAATATATGAATGTAATTTACGATGCTGTATTTTCGTTTCGAATTAAATGATAATAATTTGAATGAAGGAACTTTCATGACAAGTACACCTCGATTTTCCGGCAGCCTTGACTCTTAACTTCGACTGGAAAATGAGATTCAAGAAGCTGCTCGCATTGGACGCGTGCGTACTCGAATAACGTGCCTGAAATTTTTACAACAGTGCGGGCAAAAGTTGTCTTTGCCCTCCATTGTCACCGTTGCTTTGTACTTCCTGTCGTCCCATTTCTGTCAGATTCTACATTTCTGCGTGTACGTTCGCGTCTCGCTCATTTTTATCCGTACGTGTTCTGCGACAAAGCCGAACGTACGAAGTAATAGAAGACGAATAAAAATGTATAATTCATCCGTAATGCTGAACCGATAGCACACGTTATTAACAGATTTTAATTTCACGCCACTTAACGTCACAGTGGATGCTCGAGTTATAATTAATCGCAAGATTAATTGCTGGATTTACGCAACGTTGCGTATTTCACGACTCTCCGCGAATGTGCACTCTCGCAAGTAATAACAATATTTGCAAGGAATAAATGTCTAAACTAATTGACTCGATCCAAACTCCTTACAACCTGATTACAAAATGCAACCAATTATTGTTCCCCGACCGGAACCAACTCGGTTTAAAGGGCCATTTGCAGTCTATAGGCGGAGGGACCAATGGCGTTAAACAGGCACGTGAACAGAACCAAGATAGTAGAAAGTTTCTCGTCCGGTATTGCAATGGAGACAACGGCGTTGCTAATTCGTTTCCAGCTTCCTTTCTTCCCGTTAAGCTGGATCTGATTTTCTCCGACCGCTTTCGCGTTCGTCCCTTTCCTTCGATCTCCTATTCCAGTCTTTCGGCGGTTTTTGAATTTTGAAAGCGCGACGGAATCGCATTTTCCGCTACCGCCTTTAGAATTCGATGCTCAGCACATTTTCGAGGACTATGGAAAATTTAGTAGACGTTCACGTTCACCAGTGCTACACGTGAGTTCATTATGATTTCTCCCTGATGCGAGCGTGAAGGATTCGCAATTTCGTGTACATCGGGCGATGTACATACAGAGTTGATGTTGATTGAATTTAGAAAGAGGGCGTTATACCTTTGGATTATTGAATTACAACGGTACTGTTGGATTTGGTAATTCGCAAAAGTAATAGACGTCGAAAATTTAGCCGGAAAATTGGTCTACAATTGGAGAAAAAGTTTCAATAAATGAGAGTACTCTTAAACGTCGTTAAAAAAGAATTACAAGAGGTATTGAAGTAGTAAATTGGAATGGATTAATTATTTATAACGACCCGAGAGAAATTTTTTCAATTGTTCTCGATGCACGCTTCGGAAAAATATCAGCAAAGGAAGGATATCTATTTTTCATTTTATGATCGGTAAAAAATTCACATTGCAGCATCGTTCGCGCTGTCTGTTGATACAGTAGAAAGATTTAATTCAACGTTGAATGCCAAAAATTGATTCAGACGCTCGTATATCCTCAAACTAAAATCGACATTCCACGTAATAATTGCAGCAGGAAATTTCAACCTTCGCGAAACGTTCCAAAGCGAAATGATACTCTCTGATATTAGCTTCGCGATGAATCTCACAGTTCGCTCCACTTTTATTTCGGAAGAAGCACGAACAGATCCTTTCACCGAGAGCGGACGACAATGCAGCTTTCTTCTGCAGAGGTCCCACTTCTCCGATACGTACTTCTCTTTAATTGCCATCTACTCGCAGCGGGGGACCACGATACGCTGATAACGGCGATGAAGGTGATAAAGAAACGACAAGAAATGTGAACGGTCGTGCACGCCGATATCCGTAGAAACTGTGCGACGCTCAGGTCAACCGATATAAATGCCTCGAATCAAGAATATCGATGCTCTACAACGTTCTCAACAATGTACTTACTCCCAAATGCATATTTCGACAGAAGTTTCTTTCTGGGCTGTGGCATACGTACCTGGAACAGAAGAATGTTATTGGTTAACGTAAAAATCGACTGCGAACACGGACTTTATGATTTTATTATTAATCTTGATTACGAATGGATGCGCAATATTTTGCCAAGGGTGAAACCGTATTTGCCTCTGTGAATTTTACGGTTTCCGTGATGCAATTACAAGTTTCAGAATACTGTGGTTTTGGGTTACATGGCTGGAGTAACAGGAGAGTTCACCGGCGAACGTTGCACGGTACCTAGTATACATATAGTGTGCAATATAGTATTATGGGAAAGGTATTTTTTTTTAGATGATTTCTGTACCGGAGTCCACCACCGTACAAGATGCAATCTGTTTTGTTCTTTTACAGCAATGTAAAGAAAGATATTTCAGGAAATATTCAGTATGCAGGGGATCTGAGTGTAAAGGACCTCCAAAAAGACAAAAAGACAAAAAAGAAAAACCGTCACCAACTGCTTTTACAAAAGGCATTATGTATCGCTCTGATAACCAATTTCAAAAATCTCAATCGTATCCTAAGTCGATATCGAATTCCCCGTTCGAATAAAAGCGCTATTAGATTTTCTGTACGGACTGGGGGGACTGGGTGAACGAGAAAGACAGAGTTGTAGCAGAATTTCTCAGCTCGTGAAACGTCAAGGGAAATAGAGGGTGGCGCGCGTTACCACCTGTGATGCAGAGAGCTCACGAGATTCAACGACTTATGGCGCCAGGAAACCCTATAAAAAGGGGATATCACGTGTTCCTTCCCAAGTCGCTCGCAATAATGCCCCCGGTAGATCCCGTCATCCGCGCGATCACGAACGCTTCGCAGGCTTATAATACGCGTGCAAACGTCGAGATTCATTCAGCATCTTTCGAGGTGAATTGAATATTCGAGGATTAGCCGGGATCTAAATATAAAGTCCGTTTTCGGAGCTCCACTGGGCGGCGATTAGACATCGGATTCCGATAAATGGATTCTTTAATGGCAGAGAGATTAGCCCGATAGCGTCGCCGTCTGGAATCTATGTATTAACGCGAACGATATTCCGATCGCTACCGCTATTCGTGGTTTCAATCATTTATTTCTGGTCCGATTTGTTCGACACGTGAGCTCCGAAACGTCAATGACAGCTTGGCGACAGTATTATTTTGCTATCCGAAACAGGCTTGATACGCGGTGAGTAACAAAATTATTTCAATGAAACACATTCGGTAGTTTGTGAAAATTTGGGAGAAAAATGCACGAGTATTAGGGGATAATTTTCTAATTATTTACCAAGTTAAGTAATTTAATGGTTATTTTTGTACGTTAGTTTCATTATTTCTTTCCCGGGTTCAGTTTATGTAATAAATTGTGAAAAAGGGTTGGACACGTTTGGCTGTTTGCTACATCACGTCTTGCTACACCGATGCGTTTCAGTAGTTCTATACACTTGTTGACTTGGCAGAAGTTGATTTTCTGTTTGTTTCTTCTGGTACTTGTGCGAGCTTTACAAGCTTATAGTCGTAAATCTGAATGGGCGAAAGCTACACAAAGGTAAACCGTGGAAACAGTTCCGTCGAAAGTTTCAAGAACTCTAGTATAAAAAGTCGTCTCAGAAACAAGAATCTTGTGTAAGTCCAATAAGTGTTGTCATTTGCACAACATTATGAAATAAGTCTGTTTCGTTCCAAATCTCGTTTCAAATCTTTCGTCTCAAAGCTTCAAGATTGTTTCCAATGAAAATTCTCAATCAAGTTGTAAATTCCACTCGCAAAATATATTATACACCCATTGAAGGTATGAATGGAATTAAATCCAAAATATAACCAGACCCAAGTTCCAATTCCACAGATTCAACAATAAACTCGTTCAAAAACTAACCCCGCGATAAATCTAAACAAATCTCCAACGAAAATCTCCCTCATTTACTCCACAAACAATTTTGCACGCCTCGCCGTAGATCCCCATCATCCCATCCCTAAACTTGAACCCCTCTGCCAAACCCTGCTACGTACTCCCAAGTCCAAGCTACACACTCAGCTTCGATTACAGGTAACAACACCGACACTGTTATATCGCCATCAACTCGTACTCAAACGGGTTCTTTAAGACAGGCCATTACGTTTAATCCGCAAAGTCTGCTCGAGGATCGAGGCTCGCCAACTCCATTGATCGCAGTTCAAGCGGAATCTGCACACCAGTGATCCAGAGGACCGCGACGGCTGATCCCGATTACCAGCGTCCCCCGATCGACGCCGTTGGCTTGATCAAACGAAAGAGACGGGTTGGAAACAACTGGTCCCGGTGTATCCGTAACGGTGCAACTTTTGGCCAGGCAAGTTTGCCAGGTGTACTTCGCCCAGGGCAATAGGTGCTACCGTTGGACAACTAAGTTTCCTGAAGTCGGTTAACTTCCATACGAAACCGGTGATTGCATCGGTGCAACCTATTTCAAGAGGCTTCCTGAAGGATCTGGTGGAGTCGATGGCGAATCCCTGGGCAACCATGGGCGAGTTACGAGTGGTGCACCAGCTGCAACGACGTGTACGACTCTCTCCCTCCATCTGTATTTCGGCACTGGTATACGTCACGTCGACGTCGAAGGAGAATGCCTTGCGAGTTACGTTCAGCGAGTTCCGCAGGAGAAAGCTTTTCTTGGCTTTCCTGCTGGGGGGAAGTTGCTTTTAGGTTGTCTGGTTCTTGTTGGGTTCGGCGAGAAGGTTTGCCGGGTGACTGAAGAACGGAGAGTTGGTGAATACGAAGTAATCGTAAGTAGAGCGCTGGATAACAGATTGGGACCGGTATTTCAAGGTACGCTGAAATTTCATGAGTGATTAGCGCGTTCTTAAGTTGAGAATTTTACGACGTTTGAGGACTGTCAATATTTGTCACCACCGACAGATCGGCGCCAATAGAATAAAGGACGTACACTTTTTGAAATAAAAATAAAATTGTTTCATACAGAAGATAAATTTGTTATAATATTGAGACACGAATTCCTTGGGGTCCAAGAAGACCCCATTCTGAGAATAAGGCGTAATTATTCAATACTTCGGTGACAATAAAAATACAAAGTATTTTCATAGCTGTTATAATAATTTATCAAGTAGCCTGATTCAATTTATATCAATTTCTATATCAAAGAGAATCATACTACTTTCATCATGCTGAAATCCACATTAAAGGCATGTCCAGACATTTTACATAATAAGAGTTTTCTCATAAGAAAATGTTTCGCTGGTCCGGGATCAGCTTCTTTTGAACTTTCAGATCCCTTTCCTCGTTCCATGTGGGAAACTTTGCTTGGATATCCCCGAAGTGACGTAACCGTGTAAAATGTAGATGCAATAGTGAGACCGCTGTGAGAATTGAAAAAAAAGATTGTTCCCAGGAGCAGGGAGGGAAATATTTATGTAAGAAATTTCAACCAATTTCTGAATATTATTCTTCCAGTTCGTCCTAATTTCCATACTTGGCAAGATATTTCATTCAGTTGGACAATCAAAATATCACGCACAGTAAAATCACAGAAATTGTACAATATATGATTGTTATAATTGGAACAAAATTTAAACAGCGTTGCGGTACGAAATGTATGACACCGTTGCCTTTTCAAATAAGTTTGGCGAATTCATAATAATAACATCGGTTCTGCATTTTGATCGGAGCGTAGCGTTACATGTAACACAGAGAGAAGGAAATTCATTCAAAAGCGGCTTCGCGTGGAACAAAAACTGATATATGAATTCCATATATCTTTATAGAACGAGCAACTTGATGCAGCAAAATCCTTTGACATTTCGCAGAGGTACTAACAATCGGTATATGACGGTGAACCAATAATCGTGACGTTTGAGGACGGCTTTGAAGTTGCCCGAAGTTGCGATACAAAAGTTTGTTATATACAGAATGTGCGGTTTTATCTGCACACGATCGTCAGAACCACAAAAGAATTCTTTACATTTCCCGTCATCCTAATGTAGTGTATGTGTAACTAACATGATACAACTTTGCATGACGTTTCAACACCGACTGCCAGACACTTTTGTCAGCATCTTTTATGTTTAAATAACTAAAGTTATGGTCTGACCTATGATCAGGTAAATTATTTAAGGGAGAATAGAATAACATTATCATTATTCTATTGTATTCGTTATTATTATTATAATGACAGCTTGCTAATTAGAATTTTGTTCATAGTACGTATATCTTCATTGCACGCATTATTACATTATTTATAACACATAATAGTGCTGTCTAAGTTCCTAAATCTTTTGCGACGGCGGGTTCACGAATTTCGAGACACCAACATTTCTATCAACACTGCGGTGTGTTCCATTCTTAATATCGCATAAATAATTAACGCTCAACTCCTGAACGAACGCGTTCGTACACGCGGGGACAGTGAAGTACTCAATAAAATATTCACCCCCCAACAAACGCTCTACTAGCACAAACCCTAGCCATTTCGTTCCGCCAGAGACAGCGGCGAACAGAATCCTCAACTAACACCGATTCTTGCTTCCCACTGACTAACGAAGAACAGAAAGATTTAAGGGGCGCATCATCTAAACGAGATGTTGACCAAGAGCAAATATCAGTTAATCAGTGGAGAACGGTACCAACCGCCTGGACGTTGCTTAATTCGCCAAGCGGAAAACAATCTGCAACATCTCTCCTCGCAAGAATTTATCGTCCCGCAGCGTGTCGGCATTCCCCAGATTAGCGACACTATTTTATGCACGCTCCGTGCACCGAGGTCACCGTCGTCACCAGATACCTTGCTTCATACAACTGAGATTTTACATTAACACCGGCAATTTGCAGGCGTATAAAGCAGAGGCCAGACGTATTCCTTCTGCACAGTGTCCTCGAAAGGCTGCTCTTGGTGGCGACGGAGTTTAACCCTGGGTCAATGCAAACGCGAACACGACACGAACCTCAGGTTTGGCCACCTTAACGGGAACAGTATTCACCTGGCAGCCGGTTGTCCAGCAATAGAAATTACGTACCGTGGCTCTTTCTTTCGTCTGTGCTGGATTTTCACTCGACGAACGTGACGTTAAGTGAGATGTTAAATGTGGCCTCTGTTTGATCTTCTTGAAACGACGTTAACGGACGTATGCAAATACATAGAAATGTTAGGACCTCTTGATTCGTTCGTCGGCGCTCTTCCTTTTGAAGTAGGTACTTTTATCTACTCTGGTGGTGAAAAGCGTCGAGACTGTGTATTTCGAGGTGAGACGGCATGTTTGCAGTGAGCGGTTTGAAAAATGGGTATTATGGTTTTATCGAGTTTCGTTGAGAAGTAGATTTTATTTTGTTCAAATCGATCGATCATTTGCAAATATATCGAAAGGCAATTCTCCAGTTTGAATTGTCAATTCGCTTGAAGTATGGGTAGAATGATTGGTAAAGTTCCACATAGATTTGCTTTCATTGGTAAACGTTGACGAGAGATTAAAATCATTCAAAGCAAATGGTGATACCATCAGGCAATATGCAGAAGAAATTCATTGTCCTAAACGTGAAATAATAATTTATCCAATTTTTGATATTGCGCTATAAAAATTGGTGATTGCGTTGTTAGTCCAAACATGTTTCAAACATGACTCAACTCTTTGCATTCCAAGCTGGCGTGAGAGAATTCTCTAGCAAAATACATGAAATTCTTGATTGCATAGTTCCCTATGGAGGAAACAGAGAAAGAATTTCGCAAAGGTGAATTAAATTACTAGCATCGTGGACGAAATACATTTCTCGTTCACAGAATAAATATTGAAGCGTTTTATTGCTACCGTTATCTATCTACGAGCAAATGCAATTGTTCATAAAATTGGTATCTGAAATGAAAAACTATGGATCGTGACCTATATATGGCTTTTCCAGGAAAAATTTGTTATACACTTTCGTTTCAATGTGCACGCGACCTTTGAGCTTCAACGGTATCTGCACTTATTGAATAACTTAAAATATTGAATGATTAATGATGAAACTGCACCAAAATTTACATATACGTACCGCATATACGTGTCGCATATACATACCAACGCAACAATAACTGTGAAACGCGAACGAAAAACCCTACACCGACAAACGAAATCTCAATTCGCGTTATTTGAAACGCATTAACGTCGATTCGCGCGCAGTTTAGGACGAAACCGCGTAGCATCGACGTTTAATCGGTTCACAGTTACGTTTTCACGAACTTTATCGACAGAGTAGCTGTACAATCTCAATTTCACTTCGAATTTTGATTACGAACACGCCAGCCTGCCGCATCGCTGCGATACGAGCAACGAATCGATTTATTCCTGACAAAATTACCACGGGATGGATTGTATCGTCGCGTTATTAAAAACAAACAAACAAAAAATGGGAGGGAGAAAAATAACGTCATATTCGATTCGATCGTAGAACTCAGTCGGCGGACGAACTAAAATTGATAATTACAAATCGATCAGATGGCCATCGAGCGAAACGACAAATTCGCGAAACTTCTCTCATTTTTTCCGTTCGACGAGGAATTTCCAGCGATCGAAATCGATCGACCGCGCACGGAACAAAGATCGTCGAACGCGTGTCTTTCGAGGAAACGAATCGACGCGAAAGTTGGCCAGTTTTCTGCGGCGAACACGATCGAGCACGGGCCACGAAACTCGCGGCAATCCGTGCCGTGATTGCGATGTAAATAGGAGAGTCGCGGGTTCAATAGCGAGACGTCATAGGGGCGAGTTTTACCGCGTACACTTTTACGACGCGTCGCAGAAAAGGAAACGGGAATGGTGGCCGACTTTCGGGACGAATTATGGAAGTTTTCTTGAACAAGATTTCGAAGCGAAACCTGCGTTTCTGCGATGACGCGATTGGTGCATAGGTTTTCACAGAGAGGATTTCCAGGAAACCTCGTTCACAGGGATAAATGGTATCGGATTTCGCGGTACAAATTACTCTTTTGTCTTTGGTACAACGAAACGGCTGAGTAGGACCGTTGAACGGGGCTACAAGTTCGGATTTGGACGAAATCTAAATAGAGCCTGGGAACTTTGTTCCCAGAGAAGCCGCTGAAATGATTAAAATAGCATAAAATCGTTTCACTGATAGGATCCCCCCGAGTAAACAATTCATCTAATTACAATCTCTTGTTCCTTCTTTTCCGGCTCCGCTCGTAATTTTCTCAATGGTCTCTTTCTTCTCCTGGCGCCGTGTTTCGATTTCTCGGTTGTTGTCGATTACGTACGCTGAAAGCCTATCATTATCAACCAGCATCTTTCCCTCTCAGTAGCTTCACCTCTGATTCTTTTTCTCTTTCGTCCGTTCCACCCTCGACATCCTACCCGCCGCCCGTCAGCGACACCGACTCATTTAAAACTCTAGGGTCGGGCGTTTAATTAAAAAAGTTTACGCGTTTTATTGGCGGGTTTCCGCGTCACATTGGGATCTAATTGAAAATTACGCACCGAGTGACTTATCCGATGAATCTTATCCATCGACTCTTGTGTTCACTGCACTCTGCACGCCACCAATTTCGATCGAGGGTGTAACAGATGACGAAATATCGGGGGATTTAATTCAGAGGCAAGCGTACAGCTAACGCGAGGAGAACAGAATTCTTTTTATACTTCGTCGTATTGTTGCATACAGTGCGTAACGATATGATTTATAATAAGAGAGCGTCTCATTATTAGTTCATTTTAAATTCCATTTTTTATCCAACTTCAAGGGAATGATAATTTCGAACTGATCATAATAATTTGATCACCCAGTGTGGATAATTATAAATATTATACAGGGAGTAATTGAATCAAAGAGCGGAGTCCTACCGCGATCTGTCTTTCCACAAATTTTCTTTAATTAAATTAATTATCGAGCTACCGAGCACGCAAACTGTGTCGTAGAAATAATAAGAATATACCAACACAACTATACAAACACTGTGATAAATAAACTGAAGGAAAATGCGACTGCAACGAACTTTTAACAAATAAGGTTTTACAAGTACTAGTACCGATTGGCCATTTATTCTTTATCGATTTAATGTTACAATATTAACAATAGAATTACTCTAACGACGAATTCAATGCAACAGTTTTTCAATAATTTTGCATAACCATTTTTAAAGATCTGAAAGAAAGTTATATGGCGAAGAAAACTTCGGGTACCACAATTTTTCCTTACTTTCCAATACCATTCGGCGTTCCTCTTCCTCTTGAAGTCGGGTCTCAAGCAAGAACTCGAAAGGTAACGATTTAAATTTCGAACGACGAAGAAACTGCCGAAGTCATTCGTCATGAAAAGCCAACACAGACGAGTACTTTTCGTCGACTTATGTAACAATGAAGGAGGAGAAGTTCGATGGTTCATCGAATAAAATTAATGAAAGGAAAGTCGGACGAACGAGAAGCCTCTCGTTCTCATTCTCATGATGAAACTTGCACTACGATGATTTCAATTAAAGTTCCGAAGAAAATGAAATTCATTTCGAACAATTCGTTATAGAGAGAAGGTTTTACCGTTTCGTTCATCATGCAATATTCCCCTGGCTCGCAATTTTACAGAAAATTATAAACTTCTCTTTGATTTCATTCGGACCCTTTTTACATATAAATAGCCAGCGAAATTTGAGTGCTCATTAAAATGGAGCTCGTACATGGTGTATTACGGCGTAACAAAGAGGCCACATTTTATAAAACGAAATAATAAATACCAAATTAGAAACAGACAGCTGAAACCTCCCCGTTAAATCGTTTCATAGCATGCGTTTCCTGAAAATGGTGGCGCACGAAATATGAACAAATGTCGTCCAGCTGACCTGTATTTACATTTACACCGGCCACAGTTTTATTACATTTACATTTCCGTGGTAACGACGAATTTCAAAACCGGCAGTTCTTTCGCCGGAAATTTAACGAGCATAATAAGTTGTCAACCTCTGAACGAAACTACTTGTCAGTAACAAATTTGATTAGTTAAAAATTCGTTGCAGTAGAGTTTTTGTTAAACAAGATACAGGACGCATAATATTTATTTCACAGGTAAATTGGTTATCATCGACGTTGCAAATCCCGACGGTTGAATTTTATTTTGCTATAAAAAAACATGTGGGACAATTCGCGTGGTTCTGACAAGAGGAATGGAGAGGAACATATGTTACCACTAAAAGGAAGATGGAGATTACGTTACGGTGACAAATACACTGGAAGTACAAAAGTGAAGCACTGAAAACTTTGGCCTCGCAAGGCTAAATTTCAGCACTGCGATATCTCTGTCACATGTTTTTCATATTTTCCTGAAAAATAAATGTTTGCTCTTCCATATTTCGTTGATTCTAGACGCATTCGACGAGCTTATTTGAAAAAATTTCCTTCAGCTGATATTAAAAATTAAAGTTAACGTATCTGCTGGATTCGTTTCAAACCAACTGATAAATAATTACATTTCTAATTCTCCATATAGTTCGAAATAGTTTTCACTCTCTGACGATGAAGATATGTATGCAGCTAAAGTATTACGAGCTATTCGCTCTATAATAATTAAAGGTTGTGGACAACTCGGTTTAAAAATGATTGTTGGTACGTTGTGGTTAGCACAGGATCGATGGCATCCTTTGTTTTTTTTAACAAATTTTATAAAATGTTATAAGAGTTTACGGATATACTTTTACAATTTCGAGTAGTCGTTTCCAGTACCAAACATATTTATTAATTAAAATATTATTGCTATTTTGCTTAATAAATGAATCCGCACAAAAAATAGCTTGACCACTAGATGAAAGTTACTTGAGAGAACGTTACGTATTCATGATGCGACCCATTTCATATGGAACAACCTAATGGGACAGATGTATAGCACGGAGTAGATGTTTTCCACGATTTAATAGAATTTTCGTAGAATGAAATACATATATGGAGTAACTAGAATATTCAAACGACAGAGTGATTTATATTCTAATATGCAAACTCTGTACAACGCATTTCAGTTAAAAAAGAAGTACTGGTATGAGGGAATATCGACTGACGTAACGTATGAAAATTACATAGAAATGAGTTAATTAGTGGTGAGTAGTTAATTCGCCACACCAGTTGCCAATATTTTGAACGTAATAATTAATTTATCCAGCAATCCTTCACATTTCTATTGGAATATCTGTCATAAAATTGCATTATGCAATTTGAATTTACGAGGACTAAACAATGCAATAACTAACAATAAATGTGTTCAATTTTGACCAATTATCACCAAACTTAAATGAAGGAATGTAACCCAATTCGATCAACCCAAGACAATATTGAAATGAAAATATATATAATCAAAAGAATAAAACTCATCGTTCACTGACAGCTTTCGAGCAGCGAGGTTTTCAATAAGAATTAAACAAAAAGGAGATACTTTGCATTTTCTCGCGCAACACAGAACACAGTTGCGCCACCACGGGACCAATTATTTCAAGACCACCGAAATCCACGTTGCAATCTATCGTTCATAAACGTAGCCAGAATCCATCCGGATTCCAGAACTCTAATCCGTGTCGCAAGCTCTGACCGAAGTTCCAACTTCGTGCCGCTCCAGATTGGACCAATAAATCGCGTTAAATCCGTATCCAGCGTAACGAAAACGTGGTGCCACTTCTGCACGCCTCACACTCGTGAAATCCCCGTGAAACACACGTCCAATTATTCGAAACGTTTGTGTTCTGAGGTATTGTACGCCTGCCCTCGAAGACCACCAATGTGTATCTCAACGCGGTTGTTTTTTGTTTCATTTTTTGTTGCACTTCATACGGTAGAAAAGAAAGAGGAACCGTCGGTGACAGTAAAAACGAAAACGTGCAAGACGATACTTCGTCGTGCGATGTTGGGTAACGCGAGGGAAGTTTCAGTTACGCGTCCCGTCTCTTTGCGCGAAGGAACGTTTTAAAAAGGGACCGCAATTAGAGGGTTCACGATTGCAAGGTACACCCGGTGGTCGCTTCGGCTTCGCCAGTTCAACGTAACATTTTCGAGACGGCCTCACCTTTTCATAAAGTTTCTCCTCCGAAATTTCCACTCTATTGGGACCCCTGCGTCAAGTCAGGGACGTTACCTTTTGTCCCCTTCGCCGCGAGCACTGGGTTCGTTCTTTTCTTTTTTTTCCTTCCTTCCTTCCCTTTCCTCGTGCAATTTACATTCTTCCGTTTTGTCGCTCGAGCACCTCCTTCTTTATGCATTCCTCTTGTTCCATATTTTAAATTTAAATTAAAAATTTCAATATTCTCTGCTTCCCTCGCTGCACCGAGGCGGGTGGGTATTAGCACAGACGAGATATAGGAATAGACAAGACATCTTATGGACACACCGACTCAGAAAAATCACGCCGATTCGAGCGTTCTCTGCACATGAACAGTGATCACTTGAAGAACTATTATTGACTGAAGTAGTGTTGAGGACAGGATTCATGCGAATGTGTGAATATATGGAAGTAAATGCTTTGGGTGGGATCAGGAAAGCTATTTCTCGGGCAACGTTTCGGTAGAAAAATTGAGCTACGGTGCCTGGTCGCGCGATGCACTGCAAGTTCGGCTCGAGTTGAGTCGAAATCACATCGCGATGCATCGGGGCGATGAAATTCTCAATGAGATGCGTGTCACGTCAAGCGTCCCGCTTTCATTGCGCGGTACAGAACAAGAGAATTCTTTAACGAGGATCGTAGGTCCTGCTAAAAGTTGGTCAGAAATAGTGAAAGTTCAGTAGGTACAACCCCGGGGTCGTAGGTTCAGCTAAAACTCAGTCAGAACCCGCAGAAGTTCAGTCGGCGCGACCCTACAGTCGTAGGTCCGGCTAAACGTTGGTCAGAAACAGTAGAAGTCGAGCGTAGCCGACGCGCCGGCGCTACGCGGAGTGGCGTCGGACGTCGCGCGGCGCGCGCCCGATCAGTCCCGATTGAAGCGTCCCAGCGTAAGGTTGTCGATGTAATTGAAGGCTAGCGACATACCTAACTGTACAACACAATTGCATCTCGGTTTTTACTTTCCCATCGTGTACGCTTCATTACTAGCTTCTTTTAATTAATACGCGTTTAACTAACAATCGTCCTAGTATTGAAACAGTACATTAAACTTTAATGATTAAAATCTTTCTTGAGTCTCCATTGCTGGACGAATGACCGATCATCCAATTGAGGATGGACGCGTCTTCGTTCGGCTTCGAGATTTTTTTAATATGAGGTTAACTAGTCGTTTGTTTGTAACATCGCGTTAACTAATTTGTTAGTTTGAACGGTTCTTCGAATCTTTATCGTATTTTATAATAAGAAAACTTGTTATAATGTATTTTTTTAATATTTTTAATTAACATCAATTGCCGCGTTTTACTGCGGCAAAGAACAAAAGAATTCTTGAAAATTATTTAATTTTAGCCTCGTTTTCTGTAATCTGAGGTCCCAGAAATTCTGGCCGAAAAAGTACATTGAATGTCTTGTCTATTCCTATATCTCGTCGGTGGTATTAGTAACGAGGCATCAACGCATCCTCGTTTGGTGTCGGCATTGGTTTCTTCTTTCTGGGTTCTGATTTATCGCCAACGGGAGAGAATTGGCTTACTTTTCACGCTTCATTTTTAATGCAATCAGAGAAATGAAAATGTGTTTTCGGAGGTTTTATTTTGTGAACGACAATTTTGCATTGAATCAAATTACAACAAAATTGGAACAGCGTACCTATTCTTTTCTATCTTTTGCGGAGAATTTTGATGTTACGAGATTCGCGAAAAAATCTCGATTAATGAATGGACAGTACAATAATTATTATTATAGTTGGTCTCTCTCTCCACATTTAACACTGCTTCAAATAGAATTAATCGTGCTGCAAATTACTTCTTAATTATATCTTCGCTATTTCACTTTGTATTTTCTCGCATTTTAACGGGAACAAAAATTTTCACGTCAATTACAATTATTCGTCTGTTATATTAAATTCCGTATTCCCTTCGGACGTGTTCGTTGAACGGTGAACATCCTGATAAAAGGAAACAAAATTAATTTCGCTTTCTTGTCAACCATACGACCAAGTTTGAATTCTCGGCCCGGAACGCCGAAAGCAAAAGCAATTTTGTTTTATCATTTAACCTTCGATCCCGGTGTTGGGATGAATGAAACGAACCACGCTGTCGGCTAACGAAGGTCTGGCTTTAATTAACTCGATTGTTCAACTGAAGATTCAGAACTGTTCTGGAGTGGTAATGGAGTGGAACTTCGGTGAATAAAACTTATTCTGTTCTTTATCGAGGCGAACTTCTACTTCACGCTTAATATCCATTTTTAATATACTAATTTAATCGTACGCCCGTTCATAAAAGTCATTACGGTAAGTATAATGTCAATTTGGTATGTAAATTGATGCTCCAGTGAATAGAGACATTAAGGCACCATCGCTTATAACGTGACACAAACACCGGTGTGAATGGAAATTGCAATTCGATCACATGTTACCGTAATGCGTATCATAAATCATGAGAAGAGTGGCATAAGTTTGTAACATCAGATTTTGAGGGAAAGAAGAATGTCTATGTTCCTCATATCCACGTTTTCAGATCATTCGATTGTAGACTTGAACACATTTTAGAATAATGATTTTGCATTTATCAGGCATATTAATAATTGCTATTAATTACTTAGGTGGAAGAAATATGTTTCATATATATTTTACGTTGAAATGTAGCAATTTTCGCTGCTAATTCATTAACGAATAAAATACATTCTTTAGAGTAATATTTTTCCTAGTTTTGTAACAGTATGTAGGCGTGCCAGAATACATTTCGAATCGTGGCACAACATGATACATTTTACGTTTCTAGTCAAACATTAATTTAATAAATATATTCTCGTGTTCTTCATTTTCAGTAAATACCATAATAATAATTAGAGCGCTACGCAGCTATTTAATATTTCTCCACTCTAACTGTCAGAAATAAGTGAAACCCTCTAGAATCTGAAATACAAAATTTCGTAAGCAAACTTCGTAAAGCATAAAATAAACTAACAACAATCATCAGGAGCATTAATAATAACACCTGACAAGATCCGCACGAACTTTCCGATCGACCCAATATGCGTCCAAAGGGCAGAAGCTAATGTCAATCTCACCCTCACAATTAATCCCCTGCCCTCTCATTGTCTTCACGGTTATCCATCATAGTCGCAAAAAGTGTTTCATCCATTTCTCTCCTCATTTTTCATTTACGACGAGCTATTATATGTATTTAAAACGCGCAAACGTTATTACCCGACACGTATGTACCTGCCCAAGGTGGTATCCACGATACCGAAACGTTGCAACAATTCTTCCGCGCATTTGTCTTGTCCTTTGAGAAAACATCCAAAGACACATGGCGCACTTAAAGCAGACCACCTGATAAAAGATCACGCCAAGGCAGAATACGACCCGTGGGAAGTGTTTTCAGTCGTTTCCGCCGTTCTTTTCCATAGCGCCAGCGTAAACACGAGATTCGAGTCGTATCGAGAAATCGGATAATGGAATATATTAAAATGCTCGCTACCCTGGAGATTTGTTTGCGAAAAGAGAAAAGAAAAAAGAGGGGAAGCATTACGCGTCGAAGCGATTAAATACTCATTGGTCCCTGATGCAGAGCTGGATATTAACGCTCTACAAATATACTCGTGTATATTACTGCTTCATAAGCCAGGTGGGATAAAACCAGCGCGATATTCAATGGATTTCATTTTTATCCGACCATTTATCGACTGTCTTTCCTATTAATTATTTATTTCGCACGGAAATCTCGTTATCGTCGTGGGATACAATTATTTCGCAGAACTGAACACGATGAATATACGCGTAAAGTTGCAATATTCTGTTTTCACTCATTCAAGGATGATAATTAAAAATTCAACACACTCAGGCAAACATATTTTGTATAATGTTTCGTTTTTAGGTGGCTCCTTGTTAAATAACGCATTTCGTTGGAGAATTTAGACTTTACATTGCTTTATCGCGACAGTATGTTCAATTAATATAGTAAAACGCAGAGAACGTTGCCCAGGAACCAACAGTTAATAATTTCGCACTGTATTTTCTAGATTCTAGAGTACAGTGCAGTTTAAAATGAACCGTAGAACCGTATCTAAATTTGGAAATAACAGACTAGTTTAATGCCAAATAATTTAGTGGCACGTACAATCAAACTGTTAAAGATACCCTTGATAAAACAGTTTCCAGTACGGACGTGGAATTAGTTCTCTCGCGGTTTGCGATAAATTATGGGAACGGTTTAAACTATAAAACGATCGTTAGTGGTACATGGAAGGTTAATGATGCCTGCATGATATTGCAATGTGGATGCTCGTTAATTTTTAAGAAACTCGGATATTTTGCTTCTCGCGTGTGAGCGATAAATGGGATCGTAAATGTTGCGAATCAAGCATTTCCTAGTCGTCAAAGGATTGAAGAACGAGTGCGAGAATTTCTCGATCTCGGAAATTTCATTTCGAAACCCGTCGCGGATTAAAGTATTAACGCACGCCGCCGGAACTAATTGAACTCCCGAAGCTCTGGTTTTTAGAGCCCGCCTTGAAGAATTTCCACGTGATCTCGTTTCCTAGTCCTTTGACCTGGCCTTCTCGCGGAACGTGATATTCTTCGAGGAAATTGTCTTCCCTGATTTTAACACGGCAAGTGCTCCACGGATTAGAATAAAGTAAAATCAAAAGTTATAATTACTGTCAAAAATATAATACATGATTATTCAAACTGTCTTTCAGCATTATAGCTTATCGGGAGTTTTGACTTTTATTGTTACAATATATGAATTTTGATCACGAAGGCAATTATGATTTAATCATTATAACTTTGTATGAATATTTTCTATAGGTGTTTCTTTCTGTTAGTAAACGAGTACCTTTGATTATTATTATTATTATTATTGTTGTTGTTATTATTATTATTATTATGGACTATCGGCAGCGCAATCTGTATTTTCCATTACTGCTATCAGTAAAGTAATGTGTGAATAGTTTCCACGCCTATTGTAATTATCTGACTATTATAGCCATGACTATCATCCAAGATTATCACTTCTCCATTTCTCCCATAATTAGGCAATATTCTGTTATATCTTTTCTCCAGTCATAGTCGAATCAATTTCCCATATAATTTAATAATAATAATTAATATGTTCACAACAACTCTAAAATCCAGCAGGCCGAAAAATCATTAGGACGAGGTAAAATAAAAGGTGATCCTCTGCACAGTCTGTCGAAGTGTCGTCATAGCACAATAGCGCCTGCAAAGCCCCTTAAAATGAGGATCAAAGGATCTGCAATCTCAGTGTTCCTTTTTATCCTCTGTTTCGCAGCCATTGCATGCTGTCATGGACAAATTCAATACCTGCCGTGGTATGCGTATTTTTGCAACTCGCAAAATGCGTATCGTGCAACCCGGTAGCACGAAATAGAAAAATATTGCTTTAATAACGTGAGCCAAACCGGAATGAAAAATACGGGCCAGCTGGAAGCGCACAACAACGGCAACGCATTTGTTGTTTCGTCAATTTTTATTAACTTGCAATATTTTTCCTCTTCAACAGAACGACGGTCGCGTGCTATTAAAAACGAGAGACTTCCATTGCGATTTTTTACTACCGTAGATCGTGGCGCAGTTTGACAAAAATAAAGAAGGAGCTACTCTTTATTTTAAAACAGGGTTGCACAATCCCTTACTATTTTTCTGTAAGGAATCCTTTTTTTCAAATTTTTATAGAAACATTTATTATATTATTTTGTACTTTTGGAGATATCCGGCAAGAATTTAGACGAGACCTGATATCAAAATTACTCGACAGTCGCCGTTCCTACGAATAGTAGAATTTCAGAAAACCCAGTATTCCTCGGACATTGAAAGTAACTTCGGAGTAAGTATCGATTTCTGTCATTGTCGTTTTTATCGATGTAGAAACCCCGGCGCTTGGAATGCATGAAATTTTTGAAGTTCGACAACTAATAATATACATATAAAACTTTCTTGAAATGGTATCGTGCATTTCGTGAAAGAGATTAAACCATCGGTGGAAAGCGAAGGAAAGAACTCAGGGAGCAGTTGCGGCAAATAAATCAAAGATTAAATACAATTGCGGGAGGTCGACTTCTGTTTGCCTCCACTGCGACTCCGTTTGCAAAATTTCAATTGGATCGAACTACTTAAAATTCTTCAGTTGGTCGAACTGCAGCAGTCCGAATCTTCTCTGCCCCGAACTCGACGTGTTTGTTCTACGTCTGATGTGTTACTTTCTTTACTGATTTCCTTGGAGCCCATCTCCTTGGACTTCGGAACGAAAATAGTTGAGAAAACTAATTCATATAGTCGTAGGAACAAGAATAGAAAAATACTGACTCATGTGTGCAGTAGAATGTTAAGATAAATATACCCTAGAAATATAATAATTTTGTTTTATTACTGGTCTTTCAAACTATTTATTAAAAATTGCAGAATCTAAGACTAAGCAGCTGGTCTGATATGAATTGAAATTCGATGCCTATAATCTTCCATATTGTGCTATACAGTACCCGCCCATTTCCTTCGGGATTATACCTCGAAATTTAGATTTTTTGCACAATGAAATGCCACGTTCACTCGGTGTGCAATATATCGAAGTGCATGGGGCAACCGCCACACAGTTGCGAAACATTGTCGGAGCGTACCATCGTGGTTTGCCGTTGAAATATTATTTGCGAACGTGCACAATATTATTTGCGTCGCGGGGATAATATGAAATGGCTGTACCTAGGGGGTCTAGGGGGTTTGCTTCCTCGTTTGGCATAATGGATGACAGGGTGCTACGACCATCGGAAGTCATAAAAATCGTTGCTCGTGATTTACAATAATTTCTTATTCGCAGTAATGCGGAAAATGGAGGTTTTGCATATGCCAAAGTAATATATTTAAATATACTATGTATGTGTAATAGGTGGAAAGTGTGCAGCTTTTTGTGCATAATGAAAAATTATGCTAATGCGGGAAAACCTTGTTTTCATTTTCTCGTCTTCTTGCCACTTTCTTTTTTTCTTACTAAATTTTGCTATACAGGTTTGGAATTATTGAATTGTGTACTTGCGTTCCGGCCAGGATATTGTATTTTATTTATTATTCGTACTTTTTGCATTTATTTTATTCCGTCGAAGCAATATATAGGAACGGTGAATCTTCTTCGTATTATTGGCGTTAGAAAGAAATTAATTGAAACTTACTTTTCTTTCATTCTCTCAACAGTGAGGCTTAAAACAACCGAACCCCGATTGCGATTTCTGAAAATAACCTACCGCATGCATGCTACTGCTATCGTGCAGAAACATCATCGTGCTAAACAAAATATCAACACTTTACTAGAGTATCCAATGAAGCAATAAACACGACAAAATTGGAACCCTGTTTATCGAGTAATCAATCCGCCCCGATCCTAACGCAACTAAAGCAAAACTCCACCTTATCGCTAAAATATCATCCATACTTCATCCATACCCATTGGGTTAATATAATGAAATAGAAATGTCGTTGTTTCGCAACGATTGAACTCCGTTCAAACATATTTAAAATCATTATGGATAGGTCAACGATACGAAAATTACAACTAAAATATAAAAAGTCGCCGAAAGAAATGAATATAAAAATAAAATTTACACTGTCCAACGCAACTAGCAATACCATAACTTTGTACCTCAAACAGTATACTATAATGTCAATGCTGTCCACGATAATAAAAGACTCCAGACGTCTACGAAAGATCTAAAATTATTAAGCGCAAACATTTTCTATGTAATATATCCTTATATATTGCAACACGACTTAAGTGAATGTCTCTTCAACCACGTTTCATTTTCCGCGTGCATGGCTCCAGTTCAAATAGTTCCAACTCGATGCATCCGCATAACACCAAACGCTACGACGAAATTATTTTTCTCCAATGTCGTCGAATTGTCACTGCGCGAACAAGCACGGCGACACGTAAAACAAGATTGTGCATCCCACAACAGGGAAGAATAATGAGTTGCCGCTGGAACTTTGCGTCTGTCTGTATATCAGGCGATCTATACGCGGCCACGTGCAATTACCGGCCCTTGTAAACACATCGACGATCACGGGGCGAATATAAATGGAAATTAATCGAGAACGATGCTGCACAGATGAACACCTTTCATGACGGTGTTGGTATCGACGATGGGAAACGATGGGAAGCGGAGGTGTCGACAATGCGCCTTGTTAAAGTGACGCCTCGAGAGCACCGAGATCGATGCACACAGCTTCCGCTTATTCGTCATGCGATGCATTTGCCGCGTATCAAGAACCGATGAATACGTGTCGATCGCGATGCATCATGGGAAAATCCCAAACTGTATTCCCGAACAACGCAGAGTGGTGTTCGTTTCTGTTCGTTTCTTTTTGCTGGTGTTTGTTAGCACGGAAATGGTCCCGTGTAATGATTAATGATATTGTATGATGTGAACGACGAGAATTTTGTAGGCGATGCGTCGTTAATCAAAATAAAAAGAAAAAAAGAATAACAGAAGCGAATCTGAGAACAGTATAGACTGGACCACTCCCATTTGTTTAATTTGGAGATGTTGCACATACATTTAGCCAGAATAACGTCAGCACGTTTACTGCCCCACCGGGCAAAGCGCGTTTCAGCACACTAAACAGACCACATCGGTGTAGAAATCCGGTGATTAAAGTCACGAATGGCCCGTTGCGTTGGGGTTGAAGCGAATTTTTGGTGGTATCGATGTGTGTAAGTAATTCAATGTGGGTCGCTCAATTACTAATTTTTAATAAAATTATAAAATGTCAAGGGCATAGGACGCATTTTCTTTTTTAACTGCAATTGATTAATTTCAGTAGGCTCTTCAATTGCGCATAGCAATCAATTATTCCAGGTAGTCTCATTCGAGGAGCCTCAGAGTTTGTAATAATCTGAAGTATTTCCATATACGTTGCTCAATTTGCAAAAAGATATTGTTTACAAATGACCAAGCTCCGAGAAAGTTAAAAAATGCTGGGCAATTATTCGAAATGAGGGATTCCTCACTGATTTTCGCGATTCTTTAATACATCGCCAAGGACGTCATTCTAAAGAACTTTTTCCTATGCATGTAACCAACCGCTGCTCGGCTTAGTTTGCGCGATATTTGCAAAAAAACCACGGGTATTACTAAAATGTTGATTACCGAAACGTATTCTACAATCATAAAAATCGACGGGGAACATCCTTACTCCCAATAATTCCGAAAACTTTGAAGTACAGTAAATAGAATACGAAAATAATATTTCAGTGGTCCAGATTAAATTCGTACTTCCGAGCCAATTCCGTGTTATCGCGATCCTGTGGATCAGTCGATCGAGACAGATACTCGAGGATCAATCGAGCTAGACTTCTTCTCCTTTCTTCCTTCCCTCCTATCGACCACTCTACACCCTGCCGGCATCCTTCACTCTCTCTTCTTCCTCCTCCTCATCGCTCATTCTCTCTCACTCGTCCTTCTCATATCTTTCCCTCTCGCACTCCTTCTCATTCACTCTTCACTCCCTGTTCAGCGGGGTATCTCTCTCTTACTAGTTCTCCACTCTCCCGCCTGCGTTGCCCACCCTTCCACACGTCCAGATTTTCCACCAACAATTCCACCCTTCTATCCCCAATTCGTCAACCATCCATCCTCCCATCCTTCTCACTCGTTCTTCCTATATATTACACGATTGCACCGCACTGTGGTAGTGTTCTTTCACCCCCGGCTTCTCTAGCCCAACACTCTTCCAACTTTATTCCCTCATACTCGCCACAGTGTCTCATCTCATTCCCTCCAAGTCTTGTTCCCGTCCCTTCCATTGCTATCTGTCTCCCACCATCGTTTCCCCTCCATTCAGCTAATACCCCCTCCCGGCCCTCCACATGCTATCCACCCTTCTTCCATGAAACTTTCATCTACTGGAAAAGTCAGAACAATACGTCCACTTCGGAGTCACTTTCAGCCATCCCTTCTGGCACTTCTCACATATAAGTCTTTGTCAGTACTGTCTTTATAACTCTGACCTACGTACACGGTAGGACAGCGCGATATCTTGAAGTTTGGTGTATAAATAAGTTTCGTATGTTGTTCTAATAAGCAAGACTCTCTGTTATTATTAAGGGGATATATTATAATTAAAATAGGACCAAAAGGATATAAATTTATCGAACAGGGACGCATATGGCTATTTGTTTTTTTATAATTGTTTAATTGTAACTAGTTGTACTTGTACAACAACTTCGACACCGCCAACCTTATCAATCAGATCGAAGAAGAAAATTTCTTAACAATCAGAGAATTTCAGCAACAATATAACAATTTATCCAGGCATCCCTCCTGTAATCTACTCCAGGCAACAAGCCCTCGAATCACCGAACACTTTCCGCCCTTCGTTCACCGCGCTCCGAACAATTACGACAAATCAAACCCCCGCTACCAGCAGCTACCGTACTCAAACTTAATCCGGCTATGACTTTTAAATTCCCCACACTCTCACGAACAATTTCACGTCCCCGGTCCAATCCTGCCATCGCTCCACCGTATCGTGGAAAAGCCTCCTGCAAAAACACAAGGAATTTCCCCCGTGACGCAGTGGAACATGGTACAGTAAATCGCTTTGTGCGTGGACCACGGCCACGTGCAATCACGTATTCACGTCCATCCAGCGTGGAAACTCGCTGAATGGTACAAAAGGTCGAAGGCAGGATCGTCGGATGCAAACTCACGTTGGAAAAATCATCCTGTCGACCTCGTTACCGGCGCGTGAAAAACTGAAGAAGAAACGAACATAAAAACACACACACACACACACACACAGTCACGCACGGAGGAAATAGAGAGAGGGGGGGTGGGTGGAAAATGAAGACCTAGTAAATACCAGGGACAAAAAAAAACTCGAACAATGGCGCGCAATCGCGCCAGACCGTGCTCACAACGTCGAATGCACTTTTTCCCGCGGCTCTTGGTCGTTTTCACCATCCTCCCCGTGGTTCGGCCCGTGGAGCCAGCGGATTGTGCCTGCGAGCGCGCAGTTACCGTACCATAACACGGATCGGCGAATCCTCGCGTAGAATTTAATAAATGTGCCCGACATGAAAGTCGCTACCACTGAGATGAGATGAATTGCAGGTCGCCGCGAAGTTCAGCTGCGAGTGCCGCGAGTAGAGGACAAAGAACAGCCCTGGCCGGGGGACCATCAACCCGCTGGGCTACTTTGGCTTTACGATGTGGTTCTATTTTGTGTTCGAAGGTATACGCGAGTTTTGCAGGAGATTAAGCTCGGAGTTTATTACACTTGGTCCTAGGCCAGGGATATATTTATTTCTATTTCGTGAGTAACGATTTCGTTCGTCGTAAGAATTTTCGGGATTATAACAATTAACTGAATTCACCTGCCGGCTACTCGATCGATAAGGGCAAATCAGGCGCACAGCATCTTCCCAATTTTCGGTAACAATCTAACTGGAAGGGGTAACGCGAAATTTCTAACGAGATTCTCGTCAACCATCAAACTGTACACATCAGCCACCGCCTCTGTTAATTTGCGAAATAAACTGGATTTAAGCACGAACACAGTTTAGGCGTTACTTGCGCGAAGTTAGGTCTGCGCGTAAGGTACGTGTACGTGTAATGCAGAACCGGGACGTTTGCGCAATTTATTGTTTGGCAAAATAATTCTGTCGCGATTACGCAGGTACGCGGATATTTAAACTGGGGCCGACGTTCGCTGGTGATATTCGTGATCGATGATCGATTGCGAAATTCGATGATTCATTACGGCTACACGATGCAATAATCGAACTATTACCGCCAATAAATCGATACATTAGCGAGGCTGAGAAGGGGGGATCGAATTAAAGTAATGAATTATGCGGGTCGTGCTGCAGCCAGTGTAACGTGTCGATCGATCCGTTTTCCATTCGCCAGGATCGCGTTACTTAATGCGCTTATTCCAGCCATTGTTTACACGATTTAGAGATATCCCCTATGGCAAAATCTGGCGTTCGCCCTGATAGTCTTTCGTTGATTTTAACGATACAGCGAAAGCAACCATTTACATATAGGGCGGCTAACGCGGGTGAGCGATGATACGCTACGACTACAAAGAAACGGCAGAAACATATACAGTTTGTAGCCTGAGAGTGTTTAGTCTGGGGAAATATTTTTTGTTTGTGTTTACTCTGCGTGTATGGGTAACATAGCCCCGGTTTATTGGAGACAATATGAGCGGCGACTTCACGGCAGGAGAATGGTTTGGCGAAATACTTTTCACGGTACAAGGGTGAAGAAATACGATTCAGGAAATTATTTGTGTTCTAGGATGTGTATACTGTGGACTCTCTATTGATCGCAATTTCGTAAGTAATTTAGTGAAATGACACTACATAATAATAGTAATAATTATGTAACAATAAATCGCTGTATCTTGCACAATTTTGTTCCTAATGTTCCTATATGACATTATTTTTTATTTACACTCCTCTATGACTATTCTTACTATTTTATACTTTTACATCAATCATTTTTACTCCTATACTTTCTTGATTCTATTGATTCTAGAAACATTTCTAGACATCGTATTTTTCTTTGAAATCAATTGTTCATCATTTTAAACTGGGCTATATAATATCTTGAACTAACGCTACAATTGCAATTTCTCTGATTTCTGTATTGCAACACTTCTTCTTAATATAATTTAAAAGGATTAATAATTTCATGCTGATCGCAGAAATAATGGTCACACATATATTTACGCGTGTTGTAATGAAAGCAAAAACACGGGGAATGGTGAATCGTAAATTTGTGCGCCGTACGCGTTTTCCAGGTTGATAAATATCCGGGGGTGGAAACTAAATCTCAATGTACAAAACTGCGCCTAGATCGTTGACTGTGAAATACGGAGGAAGGAGCGTCGAATTTTCGGGCAGCTGAAAACACACTTGAAATACTACTGTCGCAGAAATTGCACATAAACGTAATATATTGAACGCTCGACGAAGGCAACCCTTATACAGTTCAACATTAATAATCTGCCCCGCAGTTTAACACGGAGAAACTGAAAATATTATATGGAGAAATATTTCAAGCCTCATGCTCATTGCACTTTTTGTAATTGATTAATTAAAGTCATTATCAAAACAAAACATCCACCTGTGCTGTATTACGAAAATGAAATACTTGAGATAGGAAGGAATTTAATCATTCAATGGGAATGTTCTACGCGTAATGAACTATTCTAATTAAGCTGTTTGGAAATACAAACATTAAACTTTACTGCCGAAACAAATAGACAAATTTATATCAACCACAGATTGTTCGGATTTGTGTGTTAGTAATGCAGTAGTATTTTCACATACTTTCGAACAATTTACACGAACTCGTTGTGTCCTAACGATAAACTCTCGTCCTACCATAATTTCATTAACATAATATCCTACTAGCTAACAGGATTGATATTTGAAAAATGCAGTGCCCATTTAATAACCCTTCTAATGAAAATTCACTGAAAAATACATTGAACACTGCAACTATTTCCAACAACCAACGAGTTCAAACTTTCAATTTTAGGCAAATTCGCAAGAAGATCCAGCACATGGAACCCCCGTGCATCCTAAACGGAACACTCTGTCACCTCTGATGAATTTACGAAACCCTCGGGACTATGCGGACACACGAGGATACGCGTGATCGATGCGACAAGTTTGTGCTCGTAGTTTTTTGGCATTAAAAAAAATGTTGGAAGCTCTGCAGCGGTACTCGAATTCCTCCACGATTGAATAACTCGAAGACAAATCTGCAACTGCTCGATTGCAACGATCATCGATCATGCAAGCTACGAGGACGCGTTCGTAAATTTGCCAAGTCGTTCTAGAACCCGTAACTGGTAGGTAGATTAGTAAGATTAATAAATCGTGAGTGATATGGCAATCGCTGATTATCTGTAAGAAATATGCAAATGGATGGAATAATAAATGCACAAGCTATTAAATATATTAAATTTTTAGTTCGAATCCAGTGATTAGTAAATTAATGGATTGTTATTAGAAATTATTAGGAACGTTATAATTATTAGAAACTCCTGGAATTATGAAAATCTTGAATTGAATTATATAACATTTGACCGTACCGTTCTACTAACTCCTTATGCTTTATACGTATATACGATACACTATAATCACTCGAGCGAAGTGCATAAATATCTTACAGATAATTTGCGTATCCATTTAATTTCAACGAAATTTCTGCCGATGCGTGCACCAAGAAGGTTTTACGAACAATTTCACAACTGCTGCCAGTTTACGGTGCCAAGCACTAAGGAAACGGTTAAAGTATAAGAATCAAGAACTCTGAAAGTAAGAAGGAAATAGCGTTTGTTTCAATATATATATGAATTTTAAATTTCAGATCTGAATGAAATAGAAAGGTTCCAGTCCCTGGAACCAATGTAGTTTAAGAAAGGAAAGTTTTGCGAGGTGCAGTAGAATGTTGATGCCGGAGCAAGTAGAGCAGGTCTAAAACTGATAGATCGGAAGTAGTATGTGCACTGGATTATGCGGGCGCGAGCGGCAGTACGAGAAACCTCGCATTACGCATTTAGATGACTGAGAGTGATGTTTGCCGAATATATATGGTCCTTGTGGGAGCTTTACGTCACGACAATAAGATTTCGACCGATATGATATAATGCAATGGTCAAAAGAGGCAGCCATATATGGTGGAACATGAGATAACGTAATCGGACAGAACTATCCGGTAGACTTATACAAATTGCTTACCAGGCATTCAGTCATAATTAACACAGAGAAGTAAACAATTATTTAATGTTGAAAACACCGCGACGATAATTTGTGTTACAAACTTTGTTACAATATACCTTTTATTTTCTAACGGCCATTAAATGTACGCCGACCCCGGATCTATTTATATTTTTAGCACGTTTACTTTACCAAACTTGCTACCCAATATACACGCAAACCGCATCCAAGTGGAAGCAATACGAGCTTTCAGATTCTCGATGATATCAAACCGAACGATTAATCAATTAATCAAAGTTCAATTAATAACTGCCCCATCCAATTACCAAACGATGCGCCGAATGAAACTTCTCATCCGTTTCCAAAACGTACCACACGGTGCAACGATCATTTTTCTCGCCCTGCCGTTCTCGCAATACCTTCCCTCGGCCGCATCCTGACGAAAACAAATGTATCTCTGGCTGGCGCATTAACGCGCAAAACGTTGAATTCTGCCCCGATGGATTAAGCGAACCGCTCGCGTCGCGTTATAATACGCTCGTCGTGCTCACTCGTTACCGAATGATTGATCGTCGACCGACGTAATTTCCCGGGGCGCGCTGCGCGATTATCGCCAAACCGATTTCATACGGCCAACCTTCGTCAAAGTGACACGACCTTCGTTGAAAACGACCAAGAATTAGCAACGGTGCACCTTTGTCCGGCTTGACGATCGCCGCGACAGCACACTGCGAAGGATGCTCGAACGGGGTTTAGCAAATTTCGCAAAACTTTTATTAATCTCGCTCGAACGAAGCCCGATCTTTGCCACGGGTGAAACCGTACTCGCAACGGGAAATGTTGTGCCCGGGAAGACGTCTTTAAGCAGGTTAAGCCAAGGCAACGTGTGTCGCGGCTCCTCGACGGGGACGCGTTGCTACTACTCAGCGAAAGTTAACACTTGTTGGGTATCCGGAAAGGATAGGACGTTTAACCCTCGAACTTTAAGGCGTGTCGCGTTGGAGTGGTGATACAGGGTGCACTCGAAATTATTCGGGAAATAGAAAAGTAACTGATTTCGGGCACAGCAGGAAGTAGGAAATAGTGTAGATTGAAGTTTGTTTAGAATTTGCAGTGTTCAGAGATAATACAGTTTTAATTATTCTGTTAGTTAATACTATTACGAATACGATATCACTGTTACATATATATTTTATTAAGTGAGCAAAAATCTGTGTGCAACAATTAGGATGTCGTTTTAAAAGCAATTTCTGAATGAATTAATCGTATCGTAGGAAAACTATCATATTTAAAATTATTAGTGAAACCTCCTTATTAAAGTTCCCTTGTGTCCTACAAATTTTACTAAACACAGTAAAAAGTTTAAAAAATTGTTGGCAATTTCAATTGGAAGTCTCTGAATTCCAAACGCAAACACTTCGAGCCCTTTCAAATACTTTGTGCAGACACTATTAACCAATATCGATCTATTTAGAATCGAACGAAGCGATATAAAATTCGGGTGAAACGATTGTTCATTTACCCAGGCGGTAATAGATGGGTGTGGCCTGGATATGCACCTGACCGGTGCATTCACTTGGACGCCTCGCAAATTATCGACGAAATCATTGCATACAGTTGCGCATGTTGCACAGCTGGAAATTCGGAGGAGCCATTATCGCTGCTTATTGCTCGTTATATCACGTTTCACTGGCGCCAGCCTTTTTGTTCGCCGCGCCGGCTTCACCTGGCCTCATTAGCAATTGAATGTAAGGGGAAACGTTCTGGGATTGAATCGGCCGGCTTTTCTGAAACGTAACGCAGAAACCATGTTGTGGTTGTAGTAGAAAGGGGATGGCTGACTTCGCGGCGTTGTTTGGCTGGAAAAAGTTCGCGTATAAACGGTAGTGGATACCAGAGGCTCATGGGGCTTCATGGCGCAATTAGTTGAACGTTATGGAGTATTTTATGGAATGGGTGAAGTATTTCAGTAAATTTAACGAGGCAACTACCTGAGTGGTGCAAATCCACGAATTGGAATTATTTAGTTTTTTGATCAAACTCTGTAGATTTTGTATTAACTGTTTTTGTTTCACGGAAGTTTCAGTAAACTGCATGGATTTAGAGTGACGCATATTCGGATTAGGAATCTTTAATGACACGAGACAGGTAAATAAAATTGTTTTTACCTGAATATATTATTAATGGGTACAGTGGAGATGGTAGTGGAGATTTTATACGTTTGAATTTGTTTCGCTATAATTGTGATATCGTTTGCAAAGTATTAGAGGCAGGGTAATTAATGATGAATTTTTGTTAATAGGCCGGTTTAATTTGGGGCAAATTGTGCATGTTTGTGACCTGTACATAGCAAATGGACGATCGTATTTTAGAATGAACCAGAACGAGTCAGTTTCGAGAGTTTACTTTGCTGACAGAAGGAATATAAGGAAGTTTACCTTATAGATAAGGACTTGTGTATTGGTTAAACAAGAGAGATTACGTCTGCCTCGTATTTCTATTCCACTTTTATTCATAAGTGTATAGTTGTTGCTCCCATCTCTATTTATGAACGAGCATCATTTTTCTAAATAAATGTATACTTTAGTATTTCGCAAAAAGAATATCCGGTTGAAACAGTTTGGAAATAACTGAATTTAAAGACACAAAAAATTACTGTGCTTTCTAATGAAACAATATTGGAAGTAGCAGTACTATAGCTGAATCAAGATTGTACTTGTGAAAAATTCGAGACGGCAGTTCAGTTTTTGGAATACCCTCTTGTGAATACCCAATAATTTATCGACATAATTTTTAAAAGGTGTAAAAAAATTCCGCAGATGTACAATGCAAGTGTTCCCGATACTTCTTGTACAGTTCAAAAAATAGAGGCTTGTCCAGGTTCACTAACTTTACTATCTTTAACAGATCGGCAACATGTTAGAAGTTTGCAAATTTCAAGGACAGTAAGCTAAAGGCCAGCAATTTTGGTAGCCTACTCTGAGCTTACGTCAGACATTGAGCGATTATCCCGAGAATGCAGTTTAGCTACCTCGCCACTTCATCTTTTGTTCTTCAACTATGTCTCGTAGAACCCTAAAGATTAAGTCGAATGGGCTAGCAAGGAAAAGTTGGGAAAAGAGCCTGAATTAAATAGCGAAATTTAGTTTAATTAGATAATTGTCTGAAAAGATGAATAATTGCTCGTTACGAAAGCCATTAAATTATTTAAAAAATTAGTCAATACATCAATTTCAGAGTTTTAGAAGTAAGACTCGAATTACATTATCCGCACGTAACTGTCTCGTTGTCTGATAAATCTTTCACGAAAGGATCTTATTTCCGTTTAGTTCTCTCTCGTGCACCTAATACAATATATTTTCTTCTGTTTTCTTCTAATAATCACCCACACTCATTCAATTAAACATTCACTCAATCTTCCATGGCCGTACCTCCACTTCCACATCTACTTCAACCTTTACCACGTTTTCCACCGATCTATCGTTGTCTATCCTTAAGACACACGGAAGCCTGCATTCTTATTTCTTAAATTGACCTTTGATTATTGACGAAATAAATATTTCATCTGCAGAAGCAGTTCAGTTCTGCATTCCTAACGAAATCTAACAATACGAATCCTGCGATAACAAAACATCAATTTAAAAGCAAACGCCCATAAATTATCTCTCAAATACCTAGTACTCCAAAGCTTTTGCTCAACAACCTACATCTCAGCTTTCTGCCCATCTTCGACTATACAGTTTGTTCCTAATTTTTCATACTAATTTCGCGAGACCGTTTTCTCCTCGTACGTCCTACGAAATTCCCACTATTTCTCCCATCCGTGTACCGCATTAAAAACCCAGCATTCCGCGGGACAATTCGAAACGGTCTCGTCAAGAGCATGCAATTAAATTAACCGTACCAAAGGGATCATTTCCAAACGCTTCGTGCAAAGCCGTTCCCGTTCGACATCGCAGCTCCGTCGCTCCGTACAGCCGGCCCCGCTTAATCTTCATTGGCATGCGTGAAGTCGCTTTGAAACCCGCCCAGCCGGCTTCTCTGCAGAGCCCGCGGATTTTCCGTTCCGGGTACCGTGTATCGTCCATAAATTTCAAAGCAGCCCCGATGCGACGTGCAACACTTTTAGTGGCGCATTACCCGACGCCCGTGCTACCTCTGGCCCGTCGCTTTTCACCCTGATCCACGTGCGTCTCTTCCGCTTCAACAAGCCGGCCGCTGCTCGACGTTTCGCGAACAAAAAGCCGGTTGGGAAAAGCTCTTGAACAGTTACGAGCATCGAGCACCATGGTTGGCTAATCAGTTTTTTTTTTATTTCCTTTTTTTCTGCTTTTCCTTTCGTCGTTGTGCATTGTAAGTGATCGCCGAGAGTCACTTAGGAATCAATGAGGAGGCGGGGGTTGTATGCATAGTGTGGGAGGAACGGTGAACGGCTCTCATCTTGTTTCGCGATTCACGGAGTCAACAGGGTGGATCACGAAGGGCCGTAGAAGAGGGCTGGATGTAATTAGATCAGTTGTTGATAGCAACGGCAGGTTCATATCGATTTGCAGATAGATGAATGTTGAAGTTCCAGGTGGATGGTATCGCGATAAATTGGATGCCTGAGGGTTGCGATCTGATGAATTGACCCGGTTTGAGAATGCGTGTGTGTGGACGGATGTTTCGAGCTACAATGTACACGTTTCTTGAGATGGGCGATCTCGAATTTTCGCGGTGATTTACATCGATTGAAAGACTTGGTCCTCTGACGTTTATTACGACACAGAATTGTTTTTACTTTTTTCAGAATACTTGTGTTATTTAGCTCAGTCACGGTCTGCTTCCTTATTACGTCATGGGTCTTATTGGGAAATAATTTTAAAATGCACAAACTAATGTATTGGATCAACTTTTAATGCTGGGTTTCTGGAAAAAATGTATTCCCACGGGGGATAATCAATAGGAACGTCTGTCCATAAGATTGGGTCACACAAGAAAGATAAATTACATCGACAGATTTTTATCCTGTCATTAGTTCGAAATGTGGAAGATCCTACTTACACCCCGCTGACGCTAAAGAATTTTGCTCTCAGACCATTTCAATGCCGTTATAAATTACCCGATCCGTTTCAAAGGACACCCCCGCAAGGGATACCATGGTGTTTCCCATTGTCGGTGGATCGCCATATCGCGATGCATTGGTTTAAATGTGGGCTTTCGCACGACACGCATGAATGGTGACACAAAGTGTCACCGCAGAGTGGCTCGTCTGAAACAGGTCTTACCCTGTCGTGAACGACAATTTCACGCAGAACTCGAAAAGGGCTCGTGAGAACCGTCTAACTCGTCTGGCGCCACTCTGTCTGGTGTCGCTATTATGTACTCATTATGTATGATCGTTGTGGATTACTCGTTGTGCATCTCTCGCGAGAGATACATCTCTGGCGCATTATTGTCGCCCCCGTAATCGCGACTGTAATTACCCTGTCGCGAGTGTGCACGTTACTTCGTGTGACATTGAAGTATCGCGTCGTTGAGTATCTGGGAAAAGTATGGGCGAAATGCCTCGAGACTTGAATAACAAGTCCAACGTATTGAAGTAAAAGTGAATATACATGTTATACCATCGCCATTGACGTTACCGTGTCTTGTGCCTTTCCAATAAATTCGATGAAACGAGCAGCAGCGTCTTAAAACCACTCGTACACCAACCTTGTCTATTTCTCCTTAAATTAGACCCAACCCAAACGTAACCACTCTTTAGAAATTCTTAATCACTCCCCCAAAAAAGTCCCTCGGTAATCGTGGACGCATGGTTCGATTTAGAATCTCATAAAACTAAAAAGGCAGATTTTATACCGCAGAGATTGAACGAATCGATCTCCAGTCCATTTCGCACGCTGGTCGCAAACGTTCGTGGAGTCCTTGGCTGGAAATTAAAACTTTTTCCATGTATACTAATATCGTGCGGCCTGGTACAATTTCAAATTCGTTTCTCGTTCAAATAACGGCTACTGTATAGGCACCGTTGTAAATGGATGAATCGACGCTGTCATGATCGTACATGTTGCGCAGTTTTGGGAAAACTTTTGCTGCCCATTGTTTGGAACCTCGTAAACGACGTGAAATATCTCCGCAACAAAATGTAAACCGCATTCAATTTTCCAAACATTAATTTCTGGATGAAGAAATTTCAAATATTGCGGTGGTCTAGGGATGGGTTTCATAAATCTGTGGAATTTCTAGATTTTCCGCGTTCAATTAACAGAACGCGTAGTTTTCCCATTAACAATTCATAGATTGAAAAGTTCATGACAAAGCAAGATTCGAATTTTTGCACTATACACTAAATACTATTACTATATAATTAATTGCTTAACTGTTTGAATAATACAAAAAATACTATTCCTTTGCCAAGCTTACGATTCAATTTCTCAACTTTTCCAACCCACCAAATAATTAGACATAATAGCGTCCACAATATTCCTAATCATTCGTAACCATAATTCTGTTTTCACCAACGCTTCAAACATCTCACTATTATCGTCATCCATACATTAAACGTTTCCATCTCTGATTCCAAACGGATACCATTTACCCACCTGTCCCCCACGTTTCTCCAGGTAGAGGCAATTAATCGCGCGCGGACTTAATTCGAACCGATTTCATTCGAAGTCATGGCCAGTCGCCGTGGAAAGGAAGCTGCTCTGACTGTCGGTTTCCATAAAATTTCCTGCACACAAAGAGACACGGGGAATGCTACCGATGCGACAGTCACGCGGAAATTAAAACTTTTCTCATGAATAGTAACGTCGCATCGTTGCCTGGAGAAAGTCGCTGATTTTTGCTTGGAAGTCGAGAAAGTACGAAGACGACGACGAGTCACGAAGCAATGGGTGTCCCGTTTTCCCTTCTTACATCTTGTACATACAACTACCCCTCGCTGCCATTTTGCCACGGACACGAAGACGCGGCGTGAATGAAAGTTAAGATTCGCTCGATATGCAAAACTGGACGACTACGCAGAAATCGGGGAAACGAATGAACGAGATGGAACTCCAGGGAGATTACTTAGCAGCTAATGAACTGGCGAGGGGGAGGGGGGACAAATTCCAAGAAAGTGATTAATCTCGGATTTCGCGTTTTATCGGGAAATTATTGGTCGGCACGTTCCCTTTAATGTTCTACGGATCGTGTTTCGTTTTGGTTAGGCTGTTTGATTAAGTTAGCGCATCTCCTTCAATTTTCTTTTTTCTTTCTTTTTCTTTATGTTAGTTATAAATGAAACTTTTCTTAAGTTAATGTATATATATGTATGTGTATATGATAACGCAACGCAATGATAATTCTCAGTCTTTCGGATATTGGAAAAAAAGATGGAACAAAGAGAAGACAAACAAGATTGAACGAAACGATTGATATCGGTGAAGTTTTTAATTTGGTATAAATTTTAGAATAATGTAGATCAGTCTCAATTTTTGCAATAGAATAGTTGCATATGCGCCTCCTTTGCGCTGCACAAACGTGAACGTGATATTACAGTCTACCCTTTCGTTCAAACATTCACCAGTCGCCATTCGCCAATCAGAATATTAATCGACCCCATTGTTAATACGAGCCATACAAAATAACCACTATGACGATTTTAGTCGTTCACAACTAAACAACTGCGGTATACATCCTTTCCCCAACATATCGCTCTATCAGATTAAAGTAGTGTACATTTCCTTCCACGGATAATCAATTATACTTATTGCTCGCCACAAAATTTGCGCATAATCTGACGCGTAAAATAAATTCCCAGTTGTACAACATAATCGCCAGGAATCACAACGAATCCGGATAGCTGTGATCCGTTTGCCACGACGAACGATTTCATCGAAAAGGTTAAAACTATTCATTACTACCGAAAACCACGTCGACTGTGTCGCGATTCAACGTAGCACGGATAATTCGCTACGATCCAGCAACCGCGATTCAATATCCGTTGTCATTCGCGTGAAACGTTCATCGAGTAATATTCGATTGGACGTGTCGCAGTGGCGCTGGGGCGAGCCAGGCGAGACAGAAACGTTGCGCCTAGAATTATAATCGGCAACGAAGCCATCGCTTAACAGCCACGTTCTCCACAGTTCGGACGATTTTTCGTTTTCAGAACGCGAAATGGTATCGATGGAAGATCGTGGTGCCGGCCACGTTATTCGTCTGGAAGTAATCGAGCACAGGATTAAGCTGTTTGGTAGCTGAACCCGTGCGTACTTGCATAGGTGTGTTTACGTGTGTTTACGTGTGTATACGTGGAATGGAATCGAGCGCGCGGCATTGAATTTAATAAACTCCGGCCGACGCCTCTTAATTTTCCCATAACCGTAGCGATTTGATAGTTCCGACGTAATGGGCTGTAAAATTTTATTACGCCGCCATTAACAACTTGACGTTATCGTTTACCCGTGTAGATTTAAATGGCAGGATTTATTACGATACCGCCTCCAGCCCAACGTATCTCTGACAATCCCCGCGCGTCCGGAACGGTGTCGTGCACGGATCGTTGTAAATAATTGGGGAACAGCGTGTTAACTCGCTATACGCAATCCTGGCGCTATGTGGCGCGATCCGATTCGTCGGTGGATTCAATTTTTGCTTGGCATGGATTATTGTTTAACAGTGCACGCTCGGAACGGTTTTAATGATTCTGCGAGAGAAAGAGAGAGAGGGAGAGAGAGAGAGAGGAAAAATCACTTTTGTGTGACTGGAACGACGCACGAATTTAATTGGAGGTAAATTAATTGAGGGAAATATGTTTATTAGTAAGGACAGCTGCCCTATACTGGCAGGAGCGATTATTTTTCATTTGCATTGACCAAATAAGTATGGAGGTTCAATATAGTATGGAGGGTTCGGAAGTCAATCAGTGTAAGTCCATTAGCATTCAATAAGGTTTTCACTAAATTACTTGGGAAAAAATGACAATATTAGTACCGTCATCTATTGACTTAATTAATGTCTCAACTGAAAGTTTTAACAATAAAGAGGTTTTCGAACTACGTAACACACTTTCGGGGAAAGTTGAACTTACACTTGGCCCCTGAGCCCTCTATATCATGAAATAAATTTGTTTTCCAATATACGATTTTTATTTTCATTCCACAGCTAAAAGAAAGAGAGAATTATCGTGAATGATTTATTTGTCAACCTCCACGTGTTAGTTCGTCTTTACGCAAGCATCATTACCGTCCAATAATCGTGTCAATAATGTATATCGTACACATCGATTCAGCGATTCATCGTAGAATTTCCGATAACTCCATTATGGAGACGATTTTAACGAAATTCTTTCGTTCGCACGTAGCCGCGCCATCGTTATGCAAACCTAGCAGATAGAAGCCGCGTGCAACGATGCAATAGCCGTTAAAAAGTTGGCGTAAGAATCAGAAAGTAATTAGCAATCGCGAAACGCAAATCCACGCCTAACGAGCGTGTTACTACGAGCAGGGTGCTACACTGTCGTGCTTGCGGTGGTGTACCGTTCTCCTAACAAACGAACAATTAAGCGTGCCGCGTTCACCATTGCTGAAGAGATTAAATTTGCGTTGCGGAAACCGCGTTGCAAATCTGCCACAAAAATGGCAGAGATGCGCAAAAGTGGAAACTGTTACAGATATCGTTGGAGGGGTACAATTTTGTACGCAAAGCATTGTAGACAGCTTAAGAGTTAAGGAATTAGAATTGCAATTAGCGGATGTTTCATAGGCGTATAAATTTTTAATTACCGCACTTTTGAGGTTTGCACGGTGAAGTATATTGATAAAAATATTTATTTTCTAATCGTCTCTGCACTATTATGGAATACTATTTTAGCGAAACAAGTTAGTCTTAGTTTCGTAATGATATATCTTATCTCTTATATCTTATAGTGATAACAAGTGCTACTTAAATATAGATACCAACAAATATTCGCCACAGCTGATTATAGATAATAATCATTCTTTTCCCCCCTTTTCAGTATCTCCTGAAATTGCAACATTTGTACTCCTCGACGCAAACAGCTCGCCCTATAATATGTCCCAAGCCGCAACCTGGGCATTCATTCATCATAATTACCGCTCTTTGGTGTGTACCATCCCCTAAAAGACAATAAGTAATCGTACGCCCTAAATATTTCATCTTTCCCCCCGGTGCATCAAACGTATCGAAATGTCCACTCTGCAAACACGAATCTCCCAATCACCCGCCCGATCTATTCAAACCCTTTTTCCCTTTCCTTCGACTATGTTCTTCACAAACATTCGAATACTCGACCGGATCCGACGCAGTTCATTTTCCAAGCGAGTCCCACTCAAGTCGCCCAAACGTTCCCGGTACCAGAACAGCTCCCAGACAAGAATCCTCGTTGACAATCGAAACCTTTGCTCCGCGTTCTCTCTTCCCTCGAAATCAGTGGCGAATAATCTCGGCGCGCAACATTCCGGCGAAAATGGCCGTTCACGGAGTGCCTCGGTTTTCGGGTCACGATCAAAGGTCCCCGTGTCCTAATTGGCAATCGCATATAAATAGATTGTTGCGGGGGAATCAACGAGCCAGTGAATTGTCCCACCGACGCGACGTATCGACAAAGTGCCACGCAAAGCGTAACGTTACCATCGTTTCGCAGGTACGTGGACACGGTTCAAGTGTGCACCACGATCGAGATTCGCGTGAACTCGAATGATTCGAACGCCGTGCGCGCACGGAAAGTGAATTCGTGCAGGAGGACAAAGGGGTACGATCGCGACCGTGTGCGCCTCGCCGCGATACAATGCCTCAATTATCAGCCACGAACTTTCGCGGTGGCAATTGTTAATCCGCGAACGAATTTGCGCCGGCATTGTCTGCGCGGTAATGCGCATTTACTGAGCGTCCAGGTGGAGTTAGCGATCCTGCCAATTGAGCGTTTCGACGGGTCGAGCTTTTCAGCGTATTGAGATTGGAAATTCGGACGAGTATTCGAAATTCAATGTTTCGCGCTTTGAGTATAATTTGACTAGCAAGTTTGCGAAATTTTTGGGTAGTCTTTGATAGGATTATACGCGCACTTCATTAGTTATGCATTCGATTCGAATATCTAATAATAGAGCTGAATGCGGATAATTTATTTTGAATCGAAGTGGATCAGTCGGCAGATATGGAGGAAAATTTGTGAAATAAATTACATTTCGTGATTAAATATAATTGATTTAAATATTTTCGAAGAAATATAACGAAGGGTTGAATATTTCTACGCCTGATTGGTCACAAGTCACCTTTATCGAAGACTCGTGAACGAAATGAGATTGTGCCATCGACGAACCCGTCAATTGAACATTCCGTTTTGAGTTTGGTACAACGTCGACGATAGTACGTCACGCGTCTAATTAATTAAACTGTGCAAGAGTTTAGTCGCGAATTTTAATTACGATTAATCGTAGCGGACACACGTCATCGCCGTGATTGAACCGCGATCGAAGCTTGAGTTTCCTTTGATGGATGGTTACAGGCGAAATGGAATACTGCAATTTTGGATGGCCGTTGGCTATTGTACCCCGGATTACGTATATATTTTCTTCGTTCATGTGCGGCTCGAATTTTCTGGCTGCAGTCTACGCTGCTATGGAAAGCCGTGTACCATTTTATAATATTCACGTAATGCATTCTGTCGCACATGGAAGATCATAATTGGGATGAACACGTTACATCACGTAAAATGACAAATCCCGCGTATTGTCGACTACGGCGACACAATACGTCAATCATAGGAAATGAATAAAAGATTAACGAAACATATAATCAGAACGCTTTCATAATAAAGCCGTCTGAAAAATATGCAAGCCTTTTTACATATCGACTAAATTCTATTAATTATCACATTATAGCCTCGAGGGAACGATGCAGCCTGCTGATTAATATCTTGTTATTGAGCGAATATTGAAAATACATTTTTGGAATTTTTAATTGGGGAAATCACTTCCAATTATTTTCATATTTGAACTCCTGCAGGAAAATTGAATTGTAGAAAAGCTCACGCATGTAGTTAATTTATATCGTTTCGTTTTGCCATCATTTAGCACTGATTCTATATTAAATGAATCCGCAAGATATTAAATATTTGAACTCCAATTAAGCATAAACTCCGCATTGTCCCGGCGCAAGTTTCCCTGAAAGGAAGAAAGACGTTCCCACTCAACTCGAAACGGCAAAGGGCCGCCTTATCTATAACCCCATAATTAAACTTTCCTCCAGTGCCATGGACGGTCGTGTAATTAGTCCCGACTACAAAGAGCGCTAATGAAGTTCATTAGCCGACATAGCGCGCGATTCGAATAATGCAGCGGGCACAAGAGGACCGGATACAACATTTGCGCCGCGTCTACTATTATTGAAAAAGGCAAAGCAACGAAAAAATCTAAATTCTCATTTACAGTCCGAAACAAAAATGTGACAAATAACGCTAACAACAAGATAACCACGTAAAAAAAGAAGGTAAACGAAAACGACACCGTGAAGCTCGGGGGATCGCAGCCTACTAAGAGTTCAAACTGAATGAATTAAAACGAACCCAGGTGAAAAGCAAATACCCATTGACGGAAGTAAACGATGCAAATAAAAGGTAAGCAAACAGAATGCACTGAAATCATTTGAATACGAAAATCGCAAACCCAATAACGACACGAAAGAAAAAAACGACTAAACTAAAACAGATCACGAGGAAAAGCCAGACACATCTTTACAGATATGATAGAGAAAAATAGATGGAACAGGCAGAACGAAGGGTCGATATACTGAAGTGATAACAATAGCGACGCTGATAATCGGCCTAAAAAGGAATAACGCTTATCCCTCCCTCTTCGGCACGAGCGTTCATTTTATCCGCTGACATGACAAACACACTCGAAAACGGCGAAGCATGGGTCAGCCCTGTCACATTGATTAATGCGTATCGTTTTATTGCATTATTGTCCAGGAACAATAGCAATATTAGCCTTCTTTTATTCCCGATTCGACTATAAATCTCAATCTCGTTGAAACCAGTTATTCATGATTTATAGCAAGCACTATGTTGTCGTCACTGGTGTACGCTTGTGAAAATACTTATATTAGAACCAATGCGTCGTTATGGTAATTTAATGGAGATTTCGTGTCGCGACATTTCAACGGTGGTTGCACGTCGACGTTCTACGATATCGTTCCACGATACGGACATAAGTGCCACGTCTGAAACAGGCTTAGGTTCGGCGATACCGTGATTTTATAGAAACGAAGTGGACGTGGAGAATTATCTGATCGATACACCACTTCGATTTTATTGCTGGATAGATGAAATTTTACGTTACTGGCGAGGTTATAAATTTGATATCGACAAACGATCCTCGATATCGCGTTTCAACGTTCGCGAATAGCGAACCGAAATGCTCTGTCCTCTGTTCCGTACGGATCTTGATATTTTATTCGGATTGCGTGAGACTCGTTTGCACGAAGTTGCGTGTGCTTCCAATTTTCATCCGGTCATTGCTTGTACGAAATTTGAATATCGGACGATCGATGAATTTCGCGTTACATCGACGTTAATGCTGGAAAGTTTGCGTAACATAAGTCGAAGAAGATTCGTCGAAGCTTGGTAACATTCGCCCCCAACTTCCTCCAGAGAAAGTACTATTTATTATACCGTTCTACAGCAAAGCCTAAGTTTCATAACATGCCCCGGAAATAACTTGTTCTTCGAAAGCTTAAAAGAACGATTTATTTCCCAAATGCGTGTAACTGAACAGTGGCTAAAAGCCATCGAAAATATCGTGAATTATATTCAATAAAGCAGCACAGACCATCGGTAGATATTCATCTTCAACCGTATCAAAACTTTCGTACCCGATTGCCGCTCGCTCAAAAGGCTTGCACAATGCATACTCCAGCACGATATCGGATCATTTCCCACGCGCCTCGGGAGGAATACAATTCCGGTGCAGGAGCCAAAATTATCTCCGATTTGTTGAACAGATGATAACACCACCTACGCGAATCAACTCTACAAACTCTCGAAGCATCCTGTTTCATCGTCGACACGAGCTCGCCGATATTCCACGGGACTCCGCGCAATTTCTTCCACGATTTCCGGTCCAGGCGTCGACGTTCCCGCAACTGGTCCCGGCTTTCAGATACGTATTGCCTGCAGGATAATTATCCTGAAGATGCTCCCGTGATTCTCTCACAGTTTGAGAATCTGCTACCACCCTCTACCTGCACCCCATCCTCTCTCTCTCTCTCCCTCCCTTTCTCTCACCTTGCGAGCAAATAATCTTGGATCAAGATTTCCGTCGGCCCTGCTTCTGGTTCCTCGACGCGTATATTACGCTCACGGGCTTTCGTTTAAACGATCCCCTGCACGATAGACCAACCACCAACGAGGCCACCAGCGAACGTCTTAATTAATTTCGGCGTCGTTATGAGGTTGCTGGGTCTCGTGAAGAACAAGTGGCTTGTTCCATTCAACGTCGAACGGGGATTACGGTTGGAACGTCGCTAAATTGTTGCCTTCCTGTATTAATCGAACGTGATGGTTTGGCTGGTTATAGATGCCGGGGGGGGGGTTGTTTGATCAGGGGTGGTTTGGTAAGACTATAAGTGATAATTAGTAGGAAGTTAAGGGATGGTATACGTTTGCTGGCAAATCGGTTTCAGATAATTTCGTAAATATTTATCATTAACCGGCGGGTATAATTTGCATTGCGTAGGCTTCGTATATTGGAAAGGGATAAAAATGATTCCGAATATTAACTACGCTGCGGTAGCATTCAGTTTTTAGTAATAGAAAACGGCCATTTTAAACTGCTTTGTTTCTTCATTTTCGTCGGCAAGCTACGACTTTGAATGGAGGATTGGATTTTCTAACAGATTCCCAAATGTTCGGGGCAAGTTGTTCTTTTATTCGTGAAAGGGAAATTTAAGAAGGTTAAGTGAAATGCAGTAAGTTAGATTTCTTTTTAGACCAAGTCCTCTCAGACCACTCTGTGCATATTATTCTTCACTCAATGTATGAAAGAATATATTATCTTCGTGTTTGATAGAAAGCCTGTTGGAAACGCCAATGCGTGGTAAAGTGCTGGTATAATAAAATGGAAACGAAAACCGAGTGCTGACGGGTCGTGACCGCTCGTGAAAGCCGGATTTTCAATTTTTCAAGTGTCATTCACCCGTTCCAGTCTGTTGGCATTGTTTTCATGTTCGCGATCACGTTTGCTCGAACGATTATCATTAAACGTAACAGATGATTGAGGCTTCGCTTCAGTCATCACTCAACATGTTTTCTCTCTCCATCTCTCTTTTAGATTTCATATCGTGACACGAAAGTATAAAGTTGCAACGTACAGCATTTCCCATTTTTCTCGCGGACGCGGGACGATGATTGATTGCGTTCGCAAAACACGTAAACCTCCTCCCCATAAATTATGGCCTAATGTATTGTGTATTGTGGTTGCCCGAAGTTCAGACACATTTCCCGTGAGGCTCTTAAAGTATTATAATAAAATCCAAAGGCAGTGGTAGCAATATGACATAATATAATAATTTGAGAACTAATGCAATATAATAATTTGCCTTGTTTCAGAGATTTTATTATAATTGAGAAAGGCAATATAGTCATGTTCTAAATAATCTCGAAGTTTCTGGTTTTTTTCTCTCGATAGCCTTTCTTTCGCTTTTTCGTGGTTTGATAAGAAGCTGGAATGAATGCATTATCTATGGACGTGGAAGGCGAAACAGGTAGGGACCACCAATCGGCACTTAATAATTCAGATTTTCACCGGTGGACGCGAACTCGTTGCTAAGAAACAAATGTCTTGTAAGAGCGAATCGTGCCCGACTCGGCTGGATACTCTTCAAACATTCAGTAGTATTGGTAAACTTCAGCAGAACATCGAATATTCAATCCTGGTGCTAGGAATATCGTTGGCGTATAGCTTTAACCAAATTACACTGTCATACATTTTTTTCTCTTTCTTTAATTTAAAATCACGAAAAATGCTGATTAATAATTCACTTTTTCATGTTATAATTCATCGCAGAATGAGTACGGTAATAGTAATAAATATGACGAAATGGTCAAGTTGTCGCAGTACATACTGCATATGAATTAAATTTTTGTTCGAACAAAAATATATTACACACAGTACCAATACAACATAATTAATTATAGTCGTATTCAAAATCATACGAATTGTCTTATGACGGCGCACGAAAAATCACGCCACGAATATGTATCACAAAAACATTATTATTCCTCAACAGCAACAAAACCCTAAACTGTTACTCGAATCGAAGGTGGATTTAGTAAAGCGTTAAAAAATATCGGCCAATGCAAAGCTGCGCAGCATGCAGAGAACTCTGGTATCGTGAATGAAATAAATTAATATCAGAAGACCGTTTTCATACAGAAGTAACAGCAGTACCGCATAGAGATATTTGAATAGCGGGTCGGGTGCATAGCGACGATATTAAATTGTCCATCGAGAGGCGCGCGAAACTCGACGGTGATGGGCATTAATTGAACTCGTTCGCTCGAAAATTCGGAGGATTCATTTCGTATGAATTTCTCGGAACAATCGCGATTCAGTATTAAATTTCATTCTTCCGTTTCGAACGCGCGTACAGGTGTACAATTAACGTTCGTAGAACTGCATGCTTCCCAGGGATGGGGGAAGGTGGGGCACAGGCAACGAAACACGCTGGTAAAAAGATTTTGCGGGGAAAACAGGTGGAAAATACATTCGCCGAGTATCGAAGACAAAAGTCGTTCACCTGGGCGAATTACTCGCGCGTACGCGAATAATATATTTCGACTGTTCGATTATAAATGCAATGCTGCGATAAAATTGATTTTAAAGCGCACTTCCCCGTGCGCTTTAAAGCGCAGGATTAAGGTGAAATAATTTTACACGTATCCTTGTTACAATTGTCGCAAACAATGTGAATACCATTACTGTATGGAAATGTCAAATAGAAAACAAGAGAACAATGAAGAATTGCATCGCCGTGAGATTCCCGATGTTATCAGTTGGATTATACAAGACAATGGAATCCCGGTGGCACGCGATCGACGATCGTAATTCTCGATAGCAAAATACACGAAACGGCTGGCGACAGGCGGATAATTGGAAGAATGGAATGAGAAAGGCTTACGATGGCCGCGGATAATATTGGAAACGTGAAATCGAGCGAGCATAAAGATGGCACTGCTATCCATGGATCTCTATTCTAGAACTTTCATTTATCCTAATCATCGACGGAGCAGAATTGTGAATTGCCGGTAGATTTCCATCGGGAGGACATCTGCGATAAAGGATCGAGATTCGAATCACTTTTTTTTATCCTGCCCGACAATTATACAGTTTCGCGTTTACATTCGCGCGATTCGCAATTTCGTAGAAATTGCTCAGCTTTTATACCGATCGTATGTACAATGGGGGGAAAGAAAGTCGATTGGGGGAAAAGTTTTCCGTTAATAATGAACATGGATCGTAGCGTGTGTTATAAAATATTTCGTCTTGATTTAGATTTATCTCGCTTGTTTCGTTCCCTTTTAGGGGAATAAATTGGATTAGAGAGATGTTAGATGGTCTTCGATGATTCATTCATTAGGGGTTGAAGTCTTGTATAAGATATAAAATCTGTCATAGGTACTAATTTTGTTTGGATTCGCTGACAAGTAATGATATAAATAAATTAAAGGAGAAGTATGGTTAACAGGGTAATACGTCCGTTTGATTGGAAGTATTACCAATAGATTCCGAAAAAATTGTCTCCTTTAGTAATCGAAAATAGAATGGATTGTATCGATTGTATCTATTTACTATATTATGAACTGTGCTTTATTTTACTAGATTATACGTACAGGCATACATTTTAAAATGAACATTGATCTAATTTAAGTTAAGCTATTCTATGTTTACAGCATGTAACAGAGGGTAGACCCGTTGGCGCTTTTAATGATTTCTACAGAGTTGTTCGAAATATAACGAGCAGTTGCAATGTAGTTTCTAACTTGTTACAGAGTTGTTACGACTGAACGTCATGTTTTTACTGTGCGGTTGAAGTTTGCTCTTCAGTTTTTCCCATAATATTTCCACAGCTTCGGAAATACATCCAACATCTTACCTTACTTTGCACCTATGTTTAAAACTTCGACTGGGACATTTGAAAAAACACACACCATTCTCAACTTCAAACTGTGTTGTCAAACCTACAGCTTCGAAGAAGCGATAAAAAAGATATTCGAACCTTCTTCTTGTCCAACGTCTCTTCGACAAGAAAGCTGCAGAAAATAACATCCATAAAATACGCCGGATTACGACCACAGATGGGGTTTGAAATAAAATCCACCGTTTCCAACGCCATTCTACACAGCTGTAAACCCTGACCTATCAAACGTTTAGATACCAGCCTTTCGTATACAGCAATTAATATTAAAATAAAGCCCAACACATTTTGCGCTTTCATGCTTCCGTGGGAAATATGGCCCTTCTCATATAAATTAATAACAATTCTCCAATTTCCAGTTGTATATTAATAAGGGGACATTTACAACTTTGAACCCGCAGAATAAACAGTTCAGTTCCCCAATGGGCAATTAGTATTCGCAATAAACACCCACGTTATAACAAAATTTCTTCATTCCTTAAATCATTGAGAACCAAATTAAACTACTATTATAAACCCCTTGTTTATAAGAAAACAAAGTATTACGAGAGGTCAAAAAGAAAAGGAAGAAGAGACAAATAAAGAATTGTATGTTTAAAGGTTTCGAACTGAATGTCTAAAGAAAAAATATATATGCAAAAATCTATTAGCCAATAAATAATTCTGCATTAAATTGCAGTGAAAGAAAAATGTAGTAAGAAGATTAAAAACTGATTCCAAAGTAACTCGAAATTACATACGATTAACAATATCATGAGTAACCCGAACCCACGCATTAACCAATTAGAAATCGCCACGTTTTAACCAAAACCATTCCCCACAGAGCCCAATCCTGAGCTGAACGTTTCGAAACCAAGCCATTCACAGTCCTCGCGAGACGTCCCCTTATCTCAGCCTGGCTTTTATTGCGGTATTAAAGCTTACAGGCCGATCACGCCACTTTTAACGTTTGGTCTGGTTCCACCCCCTCGACCACATTTCGTTTCACCGTTGTTCTCGTTCTGTATTTCACGGACGGTACAACGAGTACTCGAAGATACATGTATCTGGTTTATAGCGAGGAAGTTCGTCGACGAACGACCGATCCTCCTGTTTTCTCCACAGCGTTGGTAGGTCGTGAACGAGACTGTTCTTCGTCACTGGGATCCTTGTCGGTTCTTGCGCGTCTAGTTTGTCGCCAAGTGGACGAAAACAATGGCTCGTTCGACGATTTCTCTAGCTCTTCGTCACAGAGATCTCGAACGAGAACTGGACAAGTGTTACTGATTCTTTTGACACGTATCCGAAGTATTAGTTACTTTTAATTCGGTTTCGTTCGGTGATCGAACTCGATTGAGCTGCTTTGTCGGCCTTCGAGTGTCCAGTGAAGTATCCAGAGTCGCCGGTTGTGTGTGTTATAGAGTTTTATCGTTTTCGTGGGAATGAGAGAGGATTGCTGAGGTGTGTGTACATTCAATGCTGGAAGGATTCAAATGAATTTACTCTGCCAAATGTAATTGCTGGATTTTATGGAACGATCTGTGGGATGGATTTTATAGTTCAAGAAATGGTGAAACGTGTAATTTGATTTCAGTTCTATTTCTATAGTCTCTTCGGTTCAGATGGAGAAAAGATTAACGAAACAGGTATCCGATTATATCGAATATCTTTAGACTCGTTAGAAGGATTCTGATCATTCTCGCCGGCAGGCAATACCGTAGCCAGGGTGTCCCATAGAAATTCCGGAGAACAGGTAGACTGTATTGGCAGGGTTTCGAACAGGTCGCAGTTTCGCCAGCCTCATTATAAATGGCCGATACGGCGACGTTTTCCAAATGAATTATTGAAGAGGACACCGCGGCTGTTGGGAATATTTAAACGGGGTCGATACTTCCAGTTAGCGTGGATCTGGTATCGACAACCTAGACGAACGCCGAGCCGCCTTTCCAACCCCCTTCGCCGTTTTCTCTCCCTTTCAATCGACTTTCTTTTCCTCCCGTTCATTGGAAAACCGATCCTTTCTCTCCAATCGATTACGTCCCTTTCCTTATCGCCCGTGCTCGCCTCCTCATTTTCCTTTCCAAGTTTTTTCCCCTCCTTCTTCTTCTTCTTCTTGTTCTTGTTCTTCTTGTTCTTCTGTTTTCCACATAGTCACGGTTCACTTTCCACGAGTCGCTCCTTTGCCTCATTTACGTGTTGCAGAGAGAAACCGTATCCCGTAGGAAGCTGTGCGCGCACACCACGGGAAAATTCTGCCTCTGTTCGCCACGGTGAGAAACGTGCTGGTAGTCCACACGCTCCCTATTCCACTGGCAGCTCTTGGCCGCGAATAGCTATCAGAAGTTGGTCACCGGCCCTCGAAAAGAAGTGGAATTTCCATTTCTATGAAACTACTGTCGATCCTGTGCGCGACCCGGATTACGTTTCTACCCGGGGATCCCGTGAAATTCTGTTGGGGAAGAAAGGTTGGGGAATGTGTTGGAACAAACGGCCTTTTTCGGTAGTTTTTTTTTTCAGTTCGGAATGTATATACACGTGAGCGTGTAACTGCGAGGGGAATTATTTTGCAGTACGAGACAAGGAGGGTATTTGTTTTTTAGATCGATGGATGGAGAGTATAAACATTTAAATGGGAAGGTAAATTTTGTAATTTGAAAAACATTGAGTGTAAGACGTAGTAATTAATTATCGTTCTGTAGGGGTGTCTCGTAATTATAAAGTAGTAAGTGATTGCATCGAGGGACACTTCAAAACAATTACTCTCTGGTCAATTGTTACAATTGCTTTTTGACTGGCAAACAACAGACGCTTCGTCCATGCACTTTCCAGGTGATTCCAGTAATAAATATTCGCGGCATAAAAATTACCGAGACTTGCATAAACTTGTACGAATTATTCTCAATCCATTCTAGTATTAATTCGGCCGTCCGAGTTGTTCGACAAGTGCTCAATAATATCCCTGTCAAATTACAGAATCCGGCTCGCAATTAACGAGACGTCATTTTACCCTCTACATTGTCCCACTTGTCATCTATAATAATATGATCATCATATACGTATCTGCATAAAATTGGAGCGATCTGTAACCAGGCAACGAATGACACTAATTTGCAAAATTAATAAGCAATAATAAAACGAGAAAATACTTTTCAATCATACATCTGTATAATACAATAATATTTCCTTGCAATTAAACAAATGCAGCACGACAGATCACCATACTGCAACAAAATATTTATTAATCATCCATGCACAGTACCCAACCTCGAGTCTCAAATGCCTCGGGCATCGCTGTTCGTGGTTCGAATCACAAAAGAACCAAGTCACACTCCACTTTACGAGCATGCACACGAGGATCAGGCCATTTAATCGCTACTCGTGCCGATAAACGCGGACAGCCGGGCCAGAGTTGACGTATTAAACAATAGGTTATCAGGGAACAATGCGTGCATCTGTAATCTGCATTTAGGTTTGCAACGCGCATTCGAAAATGTCAAGCGGCACGGCGACGCAGACTGCACCATTGTTGGAACTCGGCGTCGGGATGTGCGCACAGGTCCGTCGCATTGTCGTTGACAGAAACTTTGATCGATAGAGTCGGATTATTTCCAACGGGACACGGTGGCTGCCAACGTTTCCCAAATGAAAACAATTTTTACGGTACCACCGCTACCTATATTCGATTGCGGCGCTGAATTCGTCCCTTTGAACGGGCGCCACGCGTATACGCTCGCGGCGATGCGATGGAACGGGGTGTGTCTTTAATAGTCTTTAGTATTGCATTCGCGTGGTCAATCTTCTGTGGTGAGGGGATAGTTTCATTTCTCCAGTGTTATTTTTTTGTTTTGTTTTTTTTTCGGCGATTTCTCTCTCGTGCCGTCTCCTTTTCAATTTATAAGCCGCCGCTTTTACGATAACGTTTGTGACCTGCCGATTTCTTTATCTGCGAATTGTTACGACACTGATTGAAGAACGATTATATTACGCGATGAAAATTTTAGTTACTATCTTTTACTTGCTGTTTCGTTGTAACGACGAAGCTCGCGGTTTTATGCACGCCTATGAGAATGTTGACACAACTTTGCTTAATTCTGTTTATTATTTGATATTTAAAATTTGTTTTCGCAGAGGAAGCTCAACCAGAATTGCCCCGAAATATTCTGCACATGATTCCCTGTACAGTGTTAAAAAAGAGAATGGATACGGGAAATCCTTAACAAGGTTAACAAATATACTCGTATAATATTGCCTATTGCATCAAAAACTTTGAAAATAGTAACAACGATCCTCCAAGGCCGATCTAATATTTTGCAACTCTAATCCACCAATCTGGTTTTTTTAATTTTTTCAATAGTTAAATCTCGCGCCACCATTTAACATAGACGCGAACGCGACAAACGTTTTATTCTTTTTACGATTTAAATAACGACAGTCCGCTAGGGGCGGGCCACATTTCAAAGAAACGACGAGGAAGAGGAAATACGATTGTAAACACGGCGCGCGTGTTGGACAGAACTCATTTCCAAGTTGTGCAATCGCACATTTCAGATGGTGCTTCCGAACACGTAATCCTGCTGGATGCAGGGCTTTCCCGTGCCGCTCTGCGCGAAGAATCTATTTGCAAAAAGCTTATATACCGTACACGACTGGAGCACGCTTGACCCGAAGCTTTCGATCGTCTCGTAAAATATGTCGAAATAAACTGAACGACACGAGAATATTCCCGGAAAAATGGAAAATGGCATTAGAAAGTTCCTAGGATTTGGTAGAAAATTTGGAACGTGGAATTTTTTAATAAAACGTAGCGAACAAACGTGGCTGATTTTTTGAAATTTTACAACACAGTATCTGTGTATCTGTATCTGTGACACGTAAAACTTATACTTGTCAGAATACTGAAAGAATATTGGCAGCAGAGCAATAATATTTTGTGACAGTCATGATCATTACATCAATGTTTCTGTTAATGCAAAGATTGGACGCAACATTATAAATTGCGACCAATTAGCATTGTGTTGAATTTTCGCATGTAGATACTCAATGACGGTAGTGTCAGTAAAAAGGAAAATATAAAAATACGATTTCGTGAAGTACGTTTCAAACGTGTCCAAGTATATTTCAAATATTTGCCATAGACTTTATACTAGTTCATGCTGAATAAACCACTTATTCAGAGTACATTCGATTTTCCATATTTCACATCGTGACGTAATTCACGTATTTCAAAGCGTTTCTCTCGCATTACATTCGGATAAAGGTAACACACCTACGTCATCGTGCACCGGCGTACTGAACATTGTTAAAGAGCCATTACGAAAGTCCGATATTCTATTTTTTTTTAGATATTCAGTTCTTCTTTCATGTAATTTTCTACAGCTGATTTTTATCGTAAATCTAACATAGCTAACTTCTGACTGATCCTATTAAATTCTGAATTAGTATTATTACTCATCGAATACTCAATATTGACCACACTTCCATTAGTGCGTACATAATCAATAAATGTGAATATTAGTAATAATACACAATAATATTTACCACTGTACACACGGATTATGTGTATTAATACTACGCAACGAATTGGGGTTGCGTCAGAAGGGAAAACCTTATGGAGAAACTATTAGGTAAAATGAAACTTACAAGCTTTAGCACATTAAATCGTAAAACAAAACATATTATATATATATTATATTTATTACAACCAAAGAAAGACAAATTTCATATGTCCAAAAATTGTTCCTATTACCTATAAACTGTCATTCGTTCTATGTAACAATGAATAATACTTTCCTTTAACATTTCTGTGTCTAATTCACTTTCGTTTCTCACTGTATAATACTGTGAATTCCGAATTACTGGCACACAGTGTATGTACGATAGAACGAACGAACCATCTCCCTCGAAATTGAGCGAAGTTCAACGTATACTTACGGTTCCCCCCCCCCCCATCGCCTAATAATTGTTTCGCTTCCAATCTGCAAGTTTCTTAGTCGCCTGTTCGATCGATGCCACGGAACTCGTGAATCGTGTTTCTTGACGGGGCTTGACGAGGCTTGACGAGTAACAACGCATGCTAATGCAATTTCCGGCGGAGATTTTCAAATATCCCCGGTGTCGTTTGCTGAGCATATTCTCCGGCTAACGCACGCGTTAATTAGAATTTCCATTCGCGTTTTGAACATTTTCTCGGTCGCCCACTATTTTCCGTGCCTGTTCTCCGCAGGCTCGCCTGCTGAAATAAACGTTTGTTTTCGTTTTGCTTCACCATTAAGCGTGGATTAAGTCGGTGCAGTTTTTGAACAGAGTGTTCCCGCTATTCTCCGCGGAACGCGGAAACGGCGGTATTAACAAATATCCAGAGAGTCGAGAGTATTCTAATTTATCATTCGGCTAATATTCATTTGCGTAATTATTTCAACGACTGCCTCAACGCGGCGGTGGAATTCGCAAGAAGAATTTAATAAATCAAAGAGTTCATTAAATACCGGCGACTGTACTAAAACTATTTCGGGGACCGTGGAACCAACAAATTCAATTTGAAACGAAAGAAACTTTTTCGTACAAAAATCACTGAGCCAAGAGAACGAAAATGTGATAATCAATTTCTCTGATGTAAACATTTGGCGTTGAACGTTGCATGTAATTTGTTACTAAATATGTCTGATTTTTTGCCGCATTTGTTAATTATGTTCTAGTAAACGACCTTCGAAACTAGTTACTGTATAAGTCAAACTGCTAGTGCGACATGTTCGTACGTTGTAGGTGTGCGAACTGAACTGTGAATTTACTTGTGCCGATCACGTACGAGGAACTCGAATCGTTTATACAAGAACCGAAACTGAACTTCGGAATCTACGATTACGAAGCTGCAGCGTTCAACGTAGTACGTTAACGTTAAATTTTATTGGACACTCGGTTTTACGGAGGCCAGTCGAATGTTATAGGTTTTTGGTTTTTCGAACGCTTATTTTATTCTTTATCTAGCAAAAACACACTTTTCTCTAGGCAAAAGCATATCTCCAAATGAACATATATATATTTCCTTTGAATTAAAAGTATTCCACTGCAAAGAATTGTTTATAAAATCCACAAATAAAAGAAACTGACGCAACCCTGCTCACTATCGTCTGCGAAGCAAACAAAAACCTACGGCTCAAAATCTTATACCAGAATAAAATCTTCTTTCTTTACTACATGTATAGTGCGATAGAAAAATATTTTTAAACACATTCTACATAAAAAACATTTCTATGTATCATCAACCTGAAAGGACTAACTCTTAAGTAACAAAATTGTCCCAGCTTCTCCTCGTTTTCATTTCACCGTGCTTCTTACAAATTTGTAAAAACCGCATCGTCCGAAAAAAAAGCCTCCTTCCGACCTAAAAGTTCAACGAAAGAACGAACATGTCTTAAAGAAACACCAGTCGAGGGTCGACGGGGGTGGACGAAGCCAAAACAAGCAACGCGAGGATCCACTTGACACATCTGTACACAGATTCTGTATCCACCCGCTCCGTTGGCCGAGTAATTGTTTGTATTTGCATGTAATTATTACGGGGCTGTGTTGGCATCGGCGGTGAAGGGATCGTGTGTTAATACAAGCCGCCACTTCTAGGGTAGGTTGTCGCTCATTAGCATCGTTAGTTAAGCAGGCAGGCGGAGAAAAGTAAAGAATAAAACGAAGAAAGAGGAGAAAAGGCCAGGCGGAGGAGGAGAAAGTAGTATCGTAGAGAATTGGAGCACCACAAGCCATGCTACCAACAACACCGCCCAGAACCAACCCCTACGCGTTATAACGCCGTGTCCGCGTACACGTGGAAAATGATAAAAACACGAGGAACAACGATCGTTGGGATTAATTAAGTGGTCGGCTGACAGGAACGCTTCGTATTTAATATTTGATACGTTTCGCTTTGGAGTTTCTCGTCGTTTCGTTTTCAAAGGAAATTTCTGTACCACGGGACACGTTATACTTTCATCTGGGAGTTTACGTTCCGAGTTTCAATCACGTTAGTGCGTTTCGCGAGATGTATTTATCGATCGCGTGTGAATAATTTGCTGCTCCGATTCGACAGTGGAAATAGGGTGGAGGGTTTTTTGGGTGGACAGTTTGTACCCTGCCTGGTGAGATATTTGAAAAGCTCGTTATTTTTTGTGAAATGCGAATGGTGGGTTTGGTGTTTCTAATTCGAGATATTATTTTAAATAAACCATAATTACATGTTACACAAAAGTCGATTTACGCATGAGCATTAATTGTCACTTTTAGTCGTTCGAGCGTGAGAAATCCTTTGTCGCCAAAAAGTCAGCCACCCCTTCTTTAATTATCAAGCACATCATTTTCATACTACAATAATGCCGTACAGATACAATTAAAAGTACCTGGAACGATCTTTCTTCGTGATACCACTAAATCTTCGTGGAACAAACTCCAACGTACCCCGCTGCAGTAAAATTTGCCTTTGCGCGTTTCACCCGTGGCGTGCACGTCAGAAGAATTTCAGAACAATGCTTCAGAGCCGAGGGAAACTGGAAGCCGTCTCCAAAAGCAGCGAGCTTCGCAAACTATGTATAATGGGTACATTGAACGGGTAAACGAACCCAACAAAAAATTTTGAACTTTTCCAAACGAAAAAAAGGAGGAAAAAAATATGGGGTAGGCCAAACGCAGAGAGGGAAAAATCTACATGCGTTTCAACACGGATAGTTCGTTTCACCGGGTGCATCACGTATTTAAAATGGTCAAACGAACTGGTGCATTGTTCGAATTCCCTGTTCAGAGGCCATCCTAATTAGGAACCAACTGAGGCGTTCTCCATGGAGTGCAGGGTATACTCTGCTTAACATTTAAACGGTTATATTCTTTATGCGAAGTTTAGCCAACGAGGTATTCATCTGCTGTGCGTGAACCAGCAGTATTTTTGATACACTATATATATGTAGCAAAAACTCATAGACCTTAATATCACAGCTTTCGATAACTAATTTAATTTATTTCAGCTATGCAATAACGTATAAACAGCAGTCGCATCGATTAAGTTCAATCAACTCCAGCTTCGGATACACGAAAGAGTCAACAGTATGATATATGTTGCAGGTATTGATTCATGATGAGACAATCTAGAAAACTTACCCTACCATCTGGTGTAAATCTAGTGAAATTTAAAGCTGGTGTTTAAAAATGGTACTACGACCGTGGCTGCCAATGTGGGAAGCAGAAATGTCACTAGTAGATAAGTGATCCGACCCAAATACCATCTACAGGTATCACATTCGTGAAAATTACCTACAGTTCAGAACATTACTTACCATAAAATACAAAGTACCAAAGGCAGTAAGTCTGGTCAAATAAACGAAACAGTTCTACGGAAACGAACAAACCAATTGAAACGCTTTTATTGCCATATACCGACCATGGAACGCATATCAAGGAATCGACAGCCAATAGAAAATGCCTGCACTGTAGCCACCGATATAGTAGGAAACTGTTCTCTGCCATACCCGCATCGCATTTTACCACTAGCCTAGGGATAAACCTGATCCCTGCAGCCAGAGGGCGTGAGTCGCACAACAAGATAGTAAACCACAAGCTCATAGGGAATTATTCGGATCAGCGTACCACGTGGGCTTGGAAACGTCCCGGCAATCTGACGTAACTAATTCCCTGTTCGACACAAGCGAACTCGTGTCGACAAGCGCGAAAAAACAAAAACAACTGCACTCTTCCCTTTTATTCCCTTCCTTTTTCCCGCACTAAATACCGAAACTGCGGCGAAACGGGTATCGATCCACATATGAAAGTAAAATAAACAACGAATCGATGGGGGGACGCACGTCGAAACGACGAGCACGATGCATTCGATGAATAAAAACGTGCCCCGGCGTTCCGATCGAGCCGTAACGAATCGGTATCCCGAAGCTGGCCAATTTAAAGTGTATTACTGTGGGGTAAAGCCGAGCGGCAGAATTTTTGCTCGCTTTTATACGCTCGAACGAACACTGCCATTGAGTTTCATAAAGTAGAAATGGTATTCATCGTTTTACCGTGTGCCCTCTTCATCCCTTTCATGAGCTCGCGTTTCATTCGCGGCGGCCTCAGCGATTTCAACTCGCCGGCAGGGAAGAAAAAGGAGAATCGAACCGAGACGAGATTATTTCGCATATAATTCGCGCGCCGCGCGATTCACTTGGCCGGCGTTACGCGATACCAGTAAACGTGCTGGCAAATCGATGCAATGTGCATCGCTACTAGCCACATTAATAGCCGAGTTATGTCCTTCGCGGGCCAATTGTACATGGAAAGGGTACAATCGGCGATTAGGTGAACGCTTAACCCCGCCAGGACTTAGAGACCGCCGATTCACGCCAATATTCCCATATAGCTTCCAAAGTTGCCCCGATTGCCCTGATTATACGTCTCCGGAGAAAAGATTAGAATTGGACGGCGGCTTTATCGGGACCATTTGTGATATTTAACGATTTTCATCGTTCGGATGCGTTATAAAAGCTGGCTTTCTAAATTATATTCGGCGTGTCGCCGGAGTGAAACGATTGTAGCTCTATTTTGCTAATTATTTTTCTGCTATTTCTTTGTTAGTTCACACGTGTACCCTTTTACCTTTAGAACTGAGGTGTATTTTACGAATAGTTTTATGAAGTTCTTCAATATTTGAAAATATTAATGGAAAGGAATGAATGGGAAATGTTTTTAAAATGACTACTGTTAATATAATAACCATATGCATATAATTATTGCGTTCGAATATAAATTATGTCTGAAATATACAGTCGAGGTAAAATTTCAACAGACTGTTAGTGAAAATGGTAACCATCAATTAATCGAAACAACGCTGCCCGCACTCTCGTTACGCGTATATTATTTATGCAAAAGATGAGATAAATGTTTGTACCAATAATGCTTTATTTATTAAGCTCGAATAATAGTCTATCAAGTATCAGTGATTAAAAATTTTGTATACAGATTACACTAAAATCATTGTTATGCTACACTGCTACTCCTTGCGCAGAGGTACCTGTGTGTATGGTTCTCCAATAAATTGGACTGTTTGTTCCCTCTTTGCTTACAATTCTCTGAACGAATAAAATAGCCAACGTTATAAAGCGCTCTGGAAATAAAACAAGCGACCGGCGATATACTCTGACCATTACCATAAAGTCTACAGATAATCTATAAAAAAAAAAACAACAAAGTAGAAACATCCATCTATAAAATAGATCGACACGGGGGAGATCACGATTCATCTATTGCAACGTTTTGCAGCACGGAAGAATTGATGTCCCACTATAAAACACATAAATCTAGGGTAAAAATTGTTACGTAAAATTCAACGTAAACATAAACACAGAGGGAATTCAGTTTGCGATAAATTCCTCCATAAACTGAGGTACCCACAATACAGTTGGAGTATGTAGAAACCTCAAAGGATTCCGTGGAAGTCAAAGCAAACGGAAATCACCCCCCAGAGGGAACGCTTCCTCGAAATACCCGAATCGAACATCGTTGAGTCGTTCAACCCGCGGAAGATGTATCGATTTCGCGAAACTAACGCGTTCTACACGCAATCGGACGCTCTCTATCTCCGTGAAGTGGATGCTCGCGTGAAGAGTGTCTAGCGCGGTAACCTGGCCGCTCTAACGAGCCAATTTCGGGGCGTTTTCAGTCGAAACTCGCCCTTGAGCGTAAATACACGGCGAACCTTACCGAAGTGTGCAATCTAGTCACGAATCGACTTTCAAATGCATCCACTAAACGGTCGTTTATATCAGTAGCGGTGGTTCAGTGCATAAAAGTAATGTTATTTGTTGGACATAGAATTCGGGTTAACAATAAGTGGACGAGCAATTGAAAAATATTATTTGTTATGTCAGATGCAATCAAATTTTGGGCTGACTCAAAATTGTTTAATACCATTGCTGTTTACCTGCATTTTATTTATTATATGTCTGGAACGTATGATTTTATAGTTACATATGTTACTGCATTTGATTATCCTGACCAATGTTGTTCACTGTTTATTCGATTAATTTTGTTACAGACTGATACAGCTTGTATTATTTTGATCTTAACCCGTTCACTAACAGGGGACTATTCAAAATTGATATTATTTTCCATGTTTATCTTCAATAGTAAGGGCAGCATGGTTAAAAGTTTCATCAAACCAGTACATGCATATAATAATTACTAAATTATTATCTCAATACATCTTATACACGGTAAATAAATGCAAATATTAACTTTCGAGATGAGGCAAAATTTTAACCCGAATATAAAATCGTTTCTCATCCTCCAAGAAATCAGTTGCTCTCCTACGATTTGGTCATTCGTTTCAATCGCACCCTCAATAATTTCATCCGAATCTTCGCGCCCAGCTATACGCTTTTATCCGGCACGAAATACATTGCTTTCCCACGGAGGAAAGAGCCAATTTTCGTTCAGAAGTACTCAGAAGTGCTCAGAAGTTAGCGAGAAAGGCGGAAAAATCGTTTCGAAGATCGCGACGGGGATCGGTCCATTAACGTGGAATAATCTTCCAAACGCGATGGATTCAATCTATTCACGACGGTTCACAGAGCAATGAACTTCAAACGAACGGTACACGAACGGCGGAAAATCCGATGCTAGATAAATTTCGTTTCCAGGTGTATATTAGAGAATCTTCGTCAACAGGTTCGCTCAGAAATTTCTGTATGACGTTCAACGACGACCGGAGAGGTTTGTCAGTGTATCGTTCATGACGTACACTGATGAGATCGATGCAGCCTGCTGACAATTCGATTCCGTGGCATAACATAAGAGCAACGCTTTTCTAACGCAACCGTATATCGACCAACGACGCAGACACGCGGCCGTAAAGTAATTAGACCTTATTAAGCACGTCAGGAATAAATATCGATTACACGCTACGACCCCTTTTGCTTTGGCGTATATACACAGTCACATGCAGGACCTTGGACGTTTTACACGTTACAATCGATACTGTGCGCGACCAGAACGATGAGCAACCGGTCCGATAATTTCGCGAAATTACGCGGTTATAGGACCACCTGTGGGTCGTGAAAATATTTCTCGGTTTCCTCTTCCTTCCTACGTACCTGCGGTTGAAAGAACGTTTCGTTTCTCTGTAGCGTGACACGCGGTGACACTACTACGGTCTTGAATACTCCAGTTTCGGGAAACTAGTGGGTTTATTTTTAAATTTACCTTGAGCGGTTCAGTTGTTGAATCGCACCGGGCACATTCTAAAAACAGACCTCAATCTATTTTTCTTCTTGCGCTACCGCGTGGACTTTTTGTTTGCATAACGTTAGAGATTATATAATAACTTTGGATAACAGTGCGACGTTAAATAATAAAATTGTAACGTTATCTGAATTTATGCTCGTTGCAACATTCCAGAAGGCTGGGTTTAAAATTATCCGCGTAAAGTTGAGCGGTGCATTCGGTCTTCAGCGTAATCCGACGTCGTTCTATTGAGTAACCTAATTTAAATAATCCTGCGCACTGTTTTTCTTAGAGATTACACGGTAAATGAATATTGTTCTTGCAGTTTGGTACAATATTACGTTGCTGCGTCAAGTAATCCAATTTGAACACGCTTAGCACGGCTTTTTATATCGAACCCTCAATACTGTCTTAAGTAGTGCGCTCTAGAATTTCCCTTTCGAGTATCCCGTTCGTAGGTAAAACGTATTACACGCGAAACGAAATGCCGCGACAAATTGTTCTTTCTGGTAGTTCGGTTCGATTCGCTGGAGATGAAGAAAAATAACAGAAAGAAGCGATTCGTGTTCTACCAACAAATTGTATGCGAATACAAAAGGTGTTCAAATACACAATTCTCTTACGTCATTGCTAACGCGACAATTTTGTCCATTCCCGCCTTCGTATTTCTCGAGGGTGACATCACTAGGTGGAAGGCAAGGAATGCTTCGCGGTTACAGGTTCCTAAATGTGCAAGGCGGTCCATGCTGTGTTATGATCCGAAAGCAGAACTTCTCAAACGGGTTTCGACCATTCAAGGCTATCAAGGGAAAACCCTAGTCTGTCGTTCGCCACTTCTCTGCTGATTCTTCAGACATTCAGGTGCCACCTTTATTACGACAATCGATACTACCGCACACACGCGCGAAAACAATATGCCAGGTGACTATAAAAACGTAGAACGAGCAGAAGAGGTAATTTGTCGCGTGAAATAAAAAGATGATTCAAGAACGTAATTATCTCGATGTGAAGTAAAATTGAAAAATCGAAAACATAATTTAATTTCATAATATTATCGTTCATAAAACGATCAATATAAAATTGATAAAATGATCAATAAATAATATATAAATAATGATAAATTTTAATAATGTGTAGGGTTGAAGCAATTTACATCGGTTAGCAATTCGATTTTTTAAAAAAGCAATTTCATGTTGCAGTATTTTACGTCTCCATAAATAACACAATTTTTGGCTGTATATCAAATTTCGTTCGACTTAACGTCCAATACCAATACTAGTCACCGGTGACAACCCCTATGCAGTTTCGCCCCCTCGCTGTCAGTCAGAACGAACGAAATTAACACATTCCCATAGGGGTGTAATCGTATTCACTAACACACATTTCTTATGCATGATGCGGTGTCACTCAGGAATCGTACACTAACTGACGCTAACTGACAACTTGCGAGTTTCGGCAGAAACGCAAATAAACAAACAAGTTATTACGTTTTATTATTTATAATACTACCTTTTTGAAAGTTACTTTTAGTCGATTGTGCAAATTTCTCCTGGATACAGAATGACAAAATACCTTCAACACTTCTAAATCAAATCTTGTGCGGATTTTACAGGTTTATGCAAATAAATCGTGATGTCCAAGAAATTAGATTTATGCAAATCATCGCACATCATTTATTTTATTTTATTATATGTGTATATTATTTCAAGTATCAATAAGTCGATACCTAATCGAGTGCTTATATCTAGAAAGAAGTTAAAAATAAAATTTACATATTCAAATGTGATATCGCAGGTTTATAACAAATCTAAACATAGACTAAAAATATGCGAAATTCCCGAATGAAACAATTCTTACGTACAAAAGAATTACAAATCGAACGTTCAATAAACTCATCCCGCCTTCGATAACAGATCGATCGAACGAACTCTTTAGACGTTTAACAGAACCTGCATTCGGCCAAAAACTCCCACGATTGACTATGTGTATTTTCACGTTTCGCCGACGTTGCCTCTAGCAGTTTCAGAACCCAAGCACCAGCTCCCCTGCTTCTCCCATTCATTAATGCACGTGACGGGCGTGACACCCTTGTTCCAGCGCATTGTCAAACCGCTATGTGACGTTGCAAAACAACCCTAAATCCCAAGCTACACTTCCTAGCGAAAAAAAAACAAAAAAAAAACGAAATAATACAAAAATAAAATAAAAAAAACGAGACGAGGGGGTTTTCCCGGTGTTTAAATGTGTCCCTAGTCAGTGTTCAAGTATAAAACCCCAGCGAGTATCGATTTTGCGGTGGCGGAAGAGCGCTTTTTATAACGGCTTCCCTCCATTTGCTAGCGCTAGCGTCGCTAGAAGAATACTGTCCGTTTTATGCGGCAAATAAAGCGGAAATACAGTTCGTACTGCACGGTAATGGCCAAACTACGCCCGTAGCCGGGGTGTTCGTTAATATGGAAGAAATGAAAAATTGTGGCTTCGTTCGGTCACAGTTTTTATTCACTCTGACTTCATCGCACGGGTATTTCTAGGTTTCTCGAGTAATCGATAGTATTGGCTTGAAGTTTATCATCGTTGGCTGCTTTCAATATGGACTGCGTATAAAGGGAAGCGAATATCTGAAAAAGCGGCGCCTTTCTGATAATACATGATTTTTGAATGGGAATGACTCATGGAACTGTACGTAAATTTATACGTATGGATGTTGCAGAGAATAATACATCTGTACGATTTACTTAACTGCAATATGGCTAATAGAATTGCAACACTCCGGCACGGGGAAAGGCGATTGTGCAGGTGATATCTGTTTGAATTGAACTAAAATGGTCGAAAATATAAAAATTTATCTACCGAAACAGGGCTGGGTTCCATTCTCACCCCCTCGAGGCTCGATATCGGTAAACTGCCAATAGTATAAAAGGGCACGTCGGGCGCTAAAAGGCAGAAAAAAAAACACGAAATTTTCGTCCGTAACTTCAACATTCACCGACGATACAATTCCTAAGGACCGTCCAGAGAATGTTCCACGAATAAACTGAAACCATACGAATGAACCGCGTCGCATCGCGAAAATACTCAAAAGGTCAAGGTGCCAGAAAAATAAAAAAAAAAATGCCTGCTGAAACTTCAGTTGCAAACGAAACGGTCGGATTAAAAATTCGACAACGATAGCCAGACCCAGCGTGGAATCACGAATCGCTATCAAGCAACCAGGGTGCACTCCTCAAGATACGAACATCATCCCCAGCCACTTGGGGGTGAGTGCCGCTCGCGCGTGCAGAGGAACAGCGGCGGTGAATGAGAAACGGAGTGAAAGAAAGTGTGCAGAGCAGGGCACTAGGTTCCATCGACTTTTAATTACTTCGCGTCGTTTCCCACGAATAGCCGTGGCCCCGTGAGCTTTTGTAAACCTCTCGTTCGCGCGCTCGTCTCGCCATCGGCTTGCGGGCAGATTACAATTCCCGCTCAGTCGATATCACGTGGACGCGGTTCATATGGAAAACATTTCCAACGATGTTAACCCGTTAACGCGCGCCGTTGGAGAAACAGAATGGGGTACGGTTGAATCATTGGAACTGCGTGGGAATAACGCCGGGATACCTGGCAGGGTGTGTTATTCTATAGGGTCGAAGACGAAACAGTTACAGCGCGTAACAGAAAGATACATCCACATGGACTTTTGGCCGCAACTCTGGAGCCGGTTCAACGATTCGACGGAAAATTATTCGACATTTAGCCCAAGCATTAAGGAGTATTTATGTAAAATTTCGTATCGATGTAGTGGTCCATGTTTGTACTGTGAACGTTTATCTGTTTTTTGGCAATTTCTTATCGAAACAAAATGACGGATCCACTTGCAGAGGAACGAAACCTTTAATAGACTAAAACGTAGTAACTTGAAGAAACAAATGGTTTCAATAATTTATTGACTTTCCACCACTTTTTATTAATAAATTCATTCTCATGGTCATTGATTCTGCTAGATTTTGTAGCTGGGTCGGTGTAACGCGATTCCAGCCCTCCAATAGCGCAGTTTTCTATTCGACGAGGGTATTAAATTGCCGACAATTGTCATACACCTCACGTACAAGTTGACCCCAAATATTTTCTATAGGGTTTCTATCGGGAGATCTTGCTGGCCAGGTGAGAGTGCCGATGTTTCTTCCTTACAACCGCTGCCCAGCGCTAGCAGAAACGTGAATTGTCGCATTGTGGTGCATAAATTGTGATTCAGTCGATAGCACTTTTTCGAAATTTTACATGAGTACTTCCTACTGCCCAGGCTACAAGTCGAATAAGTTTCAGCCGAATGATTTAGCTAGCTCGAAAGTTATGACCGAAAGTCCGAGTGGATCCATCTTTCTGTTGGGCGTTGTACGACCAGCAATTTACTTGGTTTTCGACTTGCTTTCTGCGAATGTGCTGGTGCTGAATGTTTTACTGCCGTGTGGCGAGAGAAAGGATAAACCTGGTGAATTTATTGTTACTTATTAAGACTTTGGTATAGTGTTTGAGAAAGATTCGATGTTGTCGTAAACGTCGTATTGTGTTCAGGTTCCGTACGAATCGATCCTGATTTTAGAATAATAGAACTATTTGATTGGAAACTGACCATCAAGTTACACTCAAATGTCATAGTCGTTTAGAGGAAATCCTTTTGTTTCTTTGCAAATACAATAGATACATTTCAATCGTGTACCTTAGTGACCCTTTCAATCACGCACCGTCACGCAACAAATGAAAACGCAAAAATGAATTGTGCGCATTGAAATCCACACGACTCTATTAAACCAGAGATTGTTGGCGGAACGAGCAAACAAATTCAGTCGAAAATACGAAAACACGAAAATACAAAAGAGGAAAATGAAAGAAAGGCACGTAGTCCCTGTACAACTGCCGCGATTAAAAATATCGCAATTCTGTTGCACACCGCGAAATTTCGGCATCGCTTTCCCAGAAAATTTCAATGCCGGTTGAATATTTAATTACGCGGAACAAACTGGACATCGCTGCAATGTGCATATGAAACGACTTTAACGTAATATCGAGAACACAGTTGAATTTTTCAGCGATCATTGCGCGAACGGATAAATCAATTGGGCATCGAGTAATTTCACCATCGCTGCTGCACGTTTATCAAGTATATTTTAGTTTATCTGCCACTTGCACTACATAATTTGTACGTCGAAGCCGTGGAACAAATTCATAATTGTGCCTCCAACGTTCCTAGCTGTTTTAAGAAGTCGCGATGATTGGCGAAATTATCCCATCAAACAATACAGTGAACAACAATCGATGGTATAATTCAAGAACAAAGTTTGCATATTACGCACTATGGTCAGGCTATACATATATCCTTTGCAAAATGCCAGAAATTGCGATTAACAATAAGCTATATTGCACATGCATTGTAGATTAATGATAACAAATATACACGACCAAAATATAATTGGAATACATCAATCGTTATTCATAGAGATTTAATTTCCATCGAAATCTAACTTACAATTAATCGATTGTTTTCTATGCCACTCATAAACGACGCCGACCTCATATTTCCACTCGATTGCAGATTGCAAATGTTGACGAATAATACATATAAATATAGATAGGAGTTTAAGCAAATCCTCTTTCGAACCATGATTATTATACTGTAATAATAAATCGATGCACTGCGAATTAACCAACTGATCCGCCGACCAGTATTATTCGCATCCCGACCACATATTTCAACTCGCGTGAGTTGGGATAAATTCAACAGAGGGGACAGATTAGCGTACAGTACCATACGTACGATAATAATAATAATAATAATAATAATAATAATAATAATAAAAATAATAAATAAAATTCGTTTTTGTAAGATAAATTGATGCGACCACAAGTATGACGAAAATCAAATAGATAATAAATCAATCAAATAAATATTAAAATATATGTAGCAGACAAGGTACAGAAAAAGAAAATTGTTCTGCATTTTATTAAACTACATGCCCCTTACTTTTAAGTACACGAAGTTATAGATAACTCGAAGCTCCATCAAAGTGTTTTTAATTTACGCGTCGACCATTCAGTGGCACTTGGAACACAACCCGAAAAAAAGCTCAGTTTCAAAAAGTTAGTAGCCTCTGCCGTCGAATTTCCTCAGAAGCGATATTAATACCGTCCATTCTATTCGGTGACGTCATCGATTGGCCGCAAAATAAACGTCGATCGGCTATAAAAGGATGGCTGCACGGTGAATATTGCCGACCCAGCCACAACCTGCCTTTGGTTAGAGGACTTCACGATAAATGAATTGTCTTTTATCAGTTTACGTGGTATATGATAGAAATTGCTTAATTGTATTGTCGTGTGCTTTGAATTTTGTATAAGAGTTGTGTCAGAGATATCGAATATTTCTGGTGTATCTTCACCGTGTTTTATTTTTATATTTTTCAATTGCGAATATGAAAACAAGCATTTTTAGCTGTATGCAATATTGAGAGATACTATAAATACGGTGTTTTGTTAGAGTTGCGCTGTACATGTATTACTATATTATGTAAATAAGATTTATGAGCCAGTAGCTTACAGAAATGAGTAATTAGTTCAATAATCGTATCGCATATAAATAACTAATTATACGACAAATTATATATAAACTAAGTATTGATTAAATTTCTAATGATATTCCTTGGCCAGCGTTCTGAATTTACAATTAACCACCACTTAGTAGTAACAATAATAATAATAATATCAGTCTCAAAACCTGAATGTTTCAAAATACTAAACTATACTAAAAATAGAGGCAAAACCTTTGCCACAGCTAAAAATAAGAGACTATTTTAAAAATATATACATCTACAACTATCATACAGTCAGGAATAAAAATGGTCAATTAAAGATCTATTACAACTACACATATACGAAATTTATGGAATTATATCAATTTTTATTATTATTAAAATTCACTCAAATGTAAAAACCAACCATATTACTATACACAACGAGGTTGCGGTAAATCAAATTATAATTAACCACAACCAACACACATTTTTCATTAAAACTGTTTTCATTTTACCTTTTGCTGTAACCCTCGAATAATTCAACCACAATTTTCCATTAAATATCAAAATCCAAGCACAAATTCACCGACGCACAGCTGCGTAAGCATTCCTCTCAAAATCTATAATATATTCTCGCCAAATAGCGCCAACAAAAAAATGTAACCATTTCGTATCTTTCTCGGTGCTTCGTGCATCAATATTGAATATCTAGCGGAGGCGCCTTCATTTCTGGTTAATGACCGGCTACTGTCACCGATGAAGCGACGTTAAGCTGGTCCAGAGGGAAATTTCAGTCACGTTTGATTCACCATTGGCCACGCATCATGGGCACACCGAAAATGAAATCCCGCTGACTCCGGCGCAATATGCAAAGCACACATTTGCGGCTCAATTCCTCGAACCTCCGCTGGCGCATCGACGTGTTTCCAATCAGTGATACTCGATGGCGGAAACTTATACGCGGATGTTATTCAGACTCAGGTGACTGAGCGAATTGATAAGTTTTGGGGTGGTGATTAATCGTGCTTCATCGACGGGAACATTCGACGGAGTCAATTAGAGTACGTATTTAGAGGTATGCATAGGCTGGTGCGGTTCGCTAATTATTATTAAATGGAACGTCGTGTTCGAATGAAAAAATTGTCGGCAGAATCTCATACAATTTTCATTGCGAAGAATTCCTCGAGGTAGTACATATTTCTCAAGGATGAGAATTTACTGTATACCAAGTAATTGATGTATTAAAGATAAATTGATTGTACATAAAGTTTTGAATTACCCGTTATTTCAAGCATTTTATTATTATTGAGTGTTGTAATAAATAAAATTCGAGTTGCTTAATATTACTCGTGGAACGTGTTGATCTATATATGCGTGTTATGCCATGGATTTAGCCACTTTTTTCTTTAGAAAATTTCTTTTTCTTAGACACATTTTAATGGAATGATTGTTATCAGCAATTGTCGCCAACATTTTTGTTACATCTGTTTACACAGGGTTGAATTAATGTGTCAGCTATTGAAGTAATAATTCGTAATTTCTATTATCTAGTTGTATCGCAATATCTCTATTTGTCTTCAATTTGTTTGATAAACTTCTTCCTCCGACATAAACTGACTGAACCTCAACAGTTAACGTTTTATTGCAACTTCCTCGCAGCTTTCCACTCTAAAATACATCATTCAATATTATAATACCGCTTCTGCTTAACCCATTGCACTAGTTACAAGTAGCAACAGGGATCTAAAGTACTCGTGACATTAACGTGAACAATTCGCTGCACCGTGACATTCACCGGCGTTCAACGTTTCGATATCGTATTATCCTCGGAGTTCGACCGTCAGGATTCATTGAACATTCGCATCCTCAGGGAATAGCAACGATATGCTCTCTCCTAATCACGATAATTGATGGCACAGAGCATACTCTGGAATCCAGAATCGAAGTCGTCGAACGATAATTGTCGAATATCAATCGAGTTTGGCGCTCGAAGCACTCTCCACGCCGGATGCTCTAATATTTACACTGCTCGCGAGGAGGGCTTTCAGTAGCTTGATGGCCGATCCCTATTGAATGCCCTCGGAAAATTTCGAGAAACTGCGAGGGAAAATTGCAATATAAAAGAATGAAATAGAATTGTTTGCCTTCTTCGCGGATTCGCGATGGCTCTTAAACTTTTTGATAATAAAACTTCATTTTTTTTATTATAAAATTGCTCCTTACCACATTGCCTGGGGTAATTATTGTACTAGCATGAACGATATTAGCAACATTTAATGAGTTTCTAATGAATCACCGTTTTCGATACAATTGTACTCGAGTTTTAAACATTATATAGAGTAGATTAGATGAATTTTTCTTGAACCAAACGAAATTGGCAATAGAATATTCTGAATAGTATTCTTTCATACTGGCCATTAGATGAACACTGTTCAAGAAATTATTTTATATTCCGTATAACACGGAATTTTGTTGTCGCCGAAAATGAATGATTTCATAGAGTTTCATTATACAGTTTAAATATTTTTCGTTTCCATGAGAAACAGTGTGCGCGAAGCAACGGTCCATAAGTATAATAGTGACCTACAAGACCTCGTTAGACGTTGTTGCACGATTCAGGGTAAATGTCTCAGCATAAGGGAGAAGTGTTTAAGTTAAATGTGCTGGGGCGAATGAACTTCTTGAATGTAGACTATGAACGAACTTCTTGGCAACTACGCATGATAACTATTTCCTGTAGTGTTCGAGAGGTAGAACGGCTACTTGCACTTGCATCAACTGGCGGAGAAATGCGCATAGAACTTCGTACTTAACCAGATACGTATTATGTATAACTCCACTGCCACGGTAACGTATCATAACTTCAAATGCAATATAACATTCATATCTATTCTATAAAGAATTGACAATATATTCTAGAATGCACTAAAAACTATATAAGCTTGTAACAAACGGAAAATGATTACTTCGTCATAAAATTATATTCACCCTAAATGAACCAATTTCCGAATGAAGAGTAAAGTGAATATTAACGTAACGTCTTACTGCAATACAAATGTTAATTCAAGTTTCCATAAGTTCCAGTTATTATTACCCCGCCCGGTTGTATAATTATGAAACGTGACCAGCAACGCCAGCTTTCAACCTCTGTTGCAGCTTAGAATTCCGAAATGGCGAACCCGCTAGACCGGAGCAATATAGAAAAGTTTCATTCGCACGCCCCATTTATTCACCCCGCAGAACTTCAACCCCCGGTTCGTCCGTCGCCCTTAAAAAATTAAACAGCCCCGGTGCAACAATTTTCCCCGCGACGCCGGACGTGCAGTCGTTCAACACGAATTTTATAATTCAACGGAAACGATTAATAGTTAACGCGTTCCCCAGAGTGGCGGAAATGTGGACGCACGCGAAACGCGATGGCGTCACAGCGTTTATGCAGCGAACACGAGATGGAAGGGCGAGAAAGAAGAGCGATAAAAAAAGAAAAAAAAAGAAGTGGAAGGCACGAGACACGTGAAACGCAGCGAGGCTAGGTAAAGCATAATCAATACTTTCACGTGCTGTTGCTCTTACGATGATCCCGCTTATCCGCGATGACGCTCGTCGATGAAAGTAAAGGCACGCGACCGAATATATTCTGCCCTCAAACGCGCCGCCGTTATCCTCTTTCATTCAGAAATCGTTGTCATGTGCGCAACGATTTTTGCAACGAGATCCTGTGTATTGGTAAGAGAACTGATGAGGTTTATGATACGTTTATGGCACCAATGTACGGCGAATTGGACAACGCAATGTCGTGGTTCGTAATTCGAACATGAACCACATGGTTAAACGGTTCGTTAGACTTCACTGTATTTTCAAGTTGAAAGATTTATAATTTTAATTTATTTGAAATCGCCTCTACTGAAATCACGGTTTCCTCGACATTTATGTCGTTGCGTCGTTTAACGCGTTCTGTATCCACTTTTTATTGCCGATTTTTATTTCGATATGATGCTTCGATGGACACAATTGAATATCTATTTTTATCGTTGTATGTATTGCCATGAATTAAATCACTTTCAGGATTAATTATAATAATTAGGTAATTGGGTATGATGTTGGATCTATCATAACGGTGTGCTAATATTTCCACCGCATATTTAACCGATGCAATATGGTAAAACTCTTCAACTGCTGATTACCTTACGAACGATAAATGAACCGAACCAACCAAACTCTCAATTACATTCGCTAATTAACGTCCCGAGTTTTCGGCTTACTGAGTTACAGTTTCCTGATATCTTTCATTATATTCGTGGAGTTCATGTAAAGTTGTAAAATGAGATTCTAAATACTCCACTACTTTTATCCACAGAAAGGAATATCTTCGGAAATATTCTAAGGAGCACGCGATACTATCCTATTGAAATTCATTGTAAATCCACCAGTTGGAAACTTGACGCAGTATACTCACCAACCCCAAAAGCAACTGTGAATGATCGACAGGTTCAAACATTCATTACATCAACTTACCTAAAAACAGACAGAAAATATCTTATTAGACATTGAAGAATTATTTAAGTCTATGGGCATGCAAAACGGTAACAAAAAATGTACGTGAATTACAAATATTCTTGATGGAAAGTCATTTGAAATGAAAAATTTTTATTCGTATTCTTCTTCGCCGAAAAATACAACCCCAACAAAAATTTACTTAGATTATTATTCAAGATTCCATCGCGACTGTTTGCAATAAAATTATTCGCCTTAAAAAAACGATTATTTCTCTAAAAATATATAGAGACGTGACAAGCAAAACTCCTGTACACTCAGCAATCGTTTTCTCCTCCAAAACTATATCCATTTACTTATTTTCCCCCGAGACTTATGATCACCAAAAACTCTTAACATTCGCCGCGACGCGACGACAGGAATACAGAATTCTTTCCGTTGTGGGACGAACGACGTAAGAGGTTATTTATCTTTTCCCGCCGCGTCGACGAAACTTGAGGCACACTTACAAGAGCAGTCACGTACTATAATAAGTATAGAGGGTAGGTGAGTGAGAGTAGGGAGAAAGGGGGATGCAGGATCCTTTGGTTCGCGGAAGCGCTTTCGCATAATGACCTGCGCTCGACTTGAAAGTCAAATCCAGCTTGCAAGTTCGGCGGCCAGATATTGTTTGGCCACGATGAAATTATTTTCCACCTGCCGCGGTGTCTCTGAAATAAGAGGCTGCCCCCGCCGCCAGGAAAACGATAATGAAACTCCGGTGATTTATGAACACCTTTCAGGCTCTCTGAAAGCGTTTTTCTTTTCGAATTAAATCTTAAACTTCGCCACCTTTGCTGCTTTGTTATTTTCCCTACTCAATCTTCGGCGCTTCCTTCTATTTCCATGTCGTGCAATTTTCGTGTGGAATTGCTTAAATAATTTAGCCGGCGAATATTTATGGGTCGTACAGAGACGAATAATTCATCCCATCGAGAGAAGCAATATTTACGTGAAGTAAGCTGTAAAGAATTATACATTTCCGCGTCGTTCGTTAAGTTCCAGTTCTCCGTTCAATCGGACAGGCAAAATATATCATAGGAATCAAAATAATTATCGAACGGTTTCGAACAAACATGGCGAAACCATTGCACAGCGTACGGTTAAATAATAAATGAATAACACATCGCGTGTACAGACAGGGATAGTCTATAGACTCTATAGAAAGTCGCTTTAAAAGTACCGAGGCATATACCTGCGGGACGTATACACCCGTGTTCCACAGTATTATTGAATGTAAAAGGAAACTTTCATGTTACATACGAGCTGCCGGCCCACCGTAAAACAAACCGCTTCCGTTCCACTATCTATCGTAACAATACACTATTATTCGAACGTGATCTGCCTGCGAATCGTACAGAAACTATTTAAAGCCCGTCTCCACCTGGAGATTATTTAAAAAGCAATCTATATTTGAGAGAGGGAAAAAATGTTGGCAATTCGCAGGCTCGGAACAGCGTGGTGGAAGAAATATCGGCTGAGCGGTGACCCGATTCCGTTGTTCCAGAGGTTAAAAACGGATGTGGGTGGCGAAGGAACAGATAATGCGAGGGAGGGATCGAAATCAGAAAAATGATAGCCATGGAGTGTACAATGTCTCGTACGGTGAAATGTTATCTCACGATATTGACTCACCCCTTTGGAACTAAACGAGGTATTATTTCGTGCTGCAATAGCGTGGTGCACGGGCGACGAATTTTCTGGGGCAATTTCCGAGACACTTCTGGAGAAGTGAGTGAATGATCTTTAAGTACGTCCATTTATTCGGCTTTAAGCAGGATTCTCTTAATCGACGAGGCTGCTAGGAAACATGTAGCTTCGTTTTAAGGAGACGCGTCCTTTGGTAGATACGCAACTATACCAGGTTGAATAAAAATGATTATAGAGAGCAGCTGGAATTCACTAGGATTAGATAAAGATACTGGTTGAATATATGTGTATAAGAACGAGATTTGAAAAGATATTCAGGGGACCATTATCGGTTTTAACATTGATATCGTTTCATTGCTTTCGAATAATAAATTCAAGTTTATTATTTCCACGTACTGTCTTCTTATTACTTTCAGCTGATAAAGTAATTTATAAAGGTATTGCTGAGAAGTGTCAGGTAAAAGTGTTCAGAGAACTGAACACATCCGGTTGCATCTGTACCTGAATTTTTCAAAATCCTTCGACATGGTAGAAATAGATTTTTTGTTATTCAACACATTCTGTATATGTATTAGTCAGAAAACTGCCGAAAGATTTTAGATCAACGTTTCAACGCGTCTCACGACACACGCTTCGTAATCCACAATTCCACTTTATCCCGCGTATTAAACCTGCGTCACGCAATAAGCTCGCCAAAAACAGCAGCAGCAAACAAACTAAAAATATATAAATATACAATAAACAACGCAACACGTTTCATCTTTCCCAGCGTCATTGCGGCAACGTCGATTAAATGTGTCCCTTAACTGTGTCTGAACGTTCATACTGTTCAACCCTTTCTCCTCGTACCTCGTACTCGGCTGTACGCGAGCAGGCTGCTTAAGTGCACGCTCCGCTCGCGGAAATTTCATAGACGGTAACAATCTGGAAGCTGTTACGAAGTCTATGGGACTATTACGCTCGCTGCTTTGAAGACGCGCGCAACCTGGCCTGCTACTCGCGCGGACACCTTCTCCGACGATGAAATCGAAATTCGTGGATCGTTCGCGTGCACCGAAACGATTCGATGCTACTTGCACGCTGGCTGCGCCGTTCAACTGTCTGGACGGAAGCGTCGGATCGTTTGGAATAATGTTTCAAGGAATGATTTTGGGAATCAAAGAAGCTTCCGTCGGGCGATTTTATTGCGTTGTTAATGGAATTCGGTTAATTCGGTGAAACGGGATAAGTAGATTCCGTTTTAATTATTGTTCTTTTCTTGTATCCAGCGAAGTGGAGGTGTCGTGTTGTAGACGTGTATCCTTCGCATGAATAATTTGGTGAAATCGGATGTTTTCATCCGTCTACGAATACGTAGAAATTACGAGGAATAAATACATTATTTGTTTCATTCATTTTGTTGCGCTTTTTGTAGCGCGGCTTTCACTGTTCTGTTAAAATATGGACGATCTTTGTGAAATATCGGGGGTGAACCGTTTCGCCAAGTTGTTTTTATATTTAACGATTTTGTCAAATGCACTTTATAATACACTTATCTAGAGCAGATCTAAATATTTCAACAATTTATTCACAACCAATAACTTTGTAATATTTACTAAATACAAAAATGTCTTGAACGTTACACTATTAAGCAGCATTAGATTTATCTTAATAACAGTCTGCTCCAATATTTATACGCATCGTTCCATTAAAAAAAAGTATCTGCAAAATTAAACATACAAAACCTCAGCATAACCATTTAACCAACCACAGTACACTCATAAATACCATTTCTCAAGACTGTTAAAAACTGTAATCAAATTTTTCGTTTAACCATGTCGAATGCAACGTCCTATACAAGTTAACCAATAAAAAAGAAGAGCAATCGGATCTGCCATCTGGCGAACGGATCCGTGTCTCAAATCGACCGAAAATCATGCTGCTCTAATAAACGTCGACGTATTGTGACGCAAGGCACGAACTCGGCCATCAAATCAACATTTTCCACCGATTAGCCCGCAAAAACGTCGACCTGCGAACAGACGAGGACCGTCCACTTGTTCTCGACGACGATGAGATTAAATTGTCCAGCTACGATGGAAAGTTCTCTGCTTAATTAATTCGGCTCCCCCCCACCCCCTTAGAACGCTGCGAGCAGCAGCAGTTTAATTATCCTACGAGTGTGCGTGCAAAAGTGTTTCGCAAGGCACAATGAATCCGAGGGGCGAGGGACTTTTCAGTTCTCGAAATAGGATTGTCCATGGGCCGGGAATGTACGTCCGTGTGATTGCACGTTTGTAGATGTGGCCTGCGAGAGGAATTTGTGAATATTTTAAACCAACAAGATCTACGTTTATCTGACCCCATGTTGCCTTGTTTCAGAGATTCGCGCGTATTTCTCGCAATCAGCGCACGGAACACGTCTGGCTGTACATTTTTTTTCGAAAGCCTACAAGGGAATCACGACGAGTCTAATTTATTAATAACTGAGTTGAATCGAATTCGGATTTTCGGCCAATCATGGGTCATATAACAAACGGCTGCTATTTGAGCGCGGATTTGAGGCGTCGATTGTTTGAATCGCAGCCCGACGTAGTTGCACTATTGTTAAATATACGTAACACGAACGGGTTTCCGAAGACAAGTAATAAATAACAGTCGCTCGACGGGGCATTAAAAAATCGATATACAGATGTGTCGCGCCGCGGGATGAATAAATTTGTCGCTCTTTACACACGTCACTTATTTCCATATAATTATCGATTCTTTCCCCCCGTCAACAGAGTAACTGCAGATAATCTTTTAACGCACGCACTATATTCCAGGCTTGAAATTACCATCAACGCGTCGGGAGGCATTATGCCGTTTAAGAGTAAAAAAAAGAACCGATACATCATGACGCGACAGCAAACGAGCTATCCACTACAACTGGATGACAATACATTAATATTCCCCCGGCAAGTAATATTTCCCGTCCACTGAAAGGCAACTAAAATTAACAAAAACCCCGTACGTCCCAACGCCCCAGTGAAAGCCACGCGCGTACGATATAACCGCGCGTATTCGTTCCGCACAAACATCATGTATAAAATTAATCAATGAACAGAGAGACTCGTTAACGTTTAATGGCGCGATGCGGAATCCGCTGAATCTGCGGATGAACGATCTTTTTCGCCCCCCCCCCCCCCCCCCCAACAACCCCGGTTCGATTGAATCTATCATTCGAGGCGCGCCAACCTGCCAATGCAATCCAACTTAATGAGCAACGCGAAACAGAAATTCGACGAGCATTAGCGGAGTATCGACAGATTATACGGAATAACGTCCGACCGAATTGTCGAAAGCGACGGGTCGCGCGTGATACGCAACGTGGCCGGCTATATCGTACCGCGGAACCGTCAAAGAGCCGTTCGTTTCCGGATGAAAATCAAAGAATCGGCGTACGGTGGTAGAAGGAATGGTACGAAACATCGTCCGCGTGATCCCATTTCCTATTTCTCGTCGAACACGCTCCATCGCGGCCGCGGCTCTCATTAAAAAGTACGTGTTTGAGTTGCTCTCGTGAACCGAGCCAACCTAATCTCTCGCGAGAACGACACACGCGTTTGCTCCGGAAGCTGCTTTTCTCATTGTGCGCGAGAGCTCGTTCGTTGTGCGTGATTTTTTCCTCCAATTTGCGGGAGGCAAGGTGAATCGACCTACGGCGGTATCGCGTTTGCGTGCAAAAGGGGTAGCAACCTTCCTCTCGATTTTTTTTTTTGTCGGATGAAGGGGATGGTACGTTTAGATGATTCTGATTCGCTCCGACTGTGTTATTATTGTTAGGTGCAATTGTGATTGTAATTATAAGTTTAAGAACACACGCGAGATAGAATATACAAATTAATGCTATCGATTAATTTCGTTAACAAACCATTCAATATTTCCACCGCGGTGGAAGTGACCCGAAACTTTTGGCCGGCAGTGGATATTGAAAGGATGAGCCAGGGTGAGTAGTAGAACTTGACCTCTCTGGGTAACTTTGGAAGTGTACGTTCTATAAATAAATGTTTTATATCAAAGTCTCACGATAACGTGGGGTACACCCGATACTCGTTGAATTCGAAAGGTGACACAGGTATTTCGATTCTACGTGCGGATAAATTCGTGCATTAATAAAGGTACAAGTATGCACTTATAATAATCAGCATCGCGTGGCAAGAAACACGCGATACAACTCATTCGACGAGCTCTCAGAATAGTAATTCGAATATGAGTGAGTGACATCAAAGAAAAATTGTAAGATAATAGTGCTCAGCCTTAATTAAGGGATCCACTAATATTGCCGTTGTTCGTAATGAAAATTCCAGAATGATGTCAAAGGCAAACGTTACATGCAATAACGTTGCAGAAACCTGAAGACTGGTATTATTAATTTTATTCGCGCAGTATGATTGTTCGAAAATAACTCCTTCGTATATCCGGACGAAGAATGAGTTTTTAACTCTTAGTGGACGACTCGCTGCCGAAGAGTTCGAAATTTATCGCGGAGAGAATTTATCGCAAGCTTTATGGGTTTAGGGCTCCCCTGAGGGACAACTACGATCGATGTTTCCATAGGGAGTTTACTTTCATTTTTCTCCGCGCCGCTCTAATAACAGCGCTAAAGATATCGTTTAAACGGTATCAAATCGTCGATTAACAGGACACTGCCGTTAAACGTTTGCTTGATGGAATGTTACTTGGTCGACCTATTGTTAGAAGTATTTCTTTATTCTTTCACGTTCAGGCCGACTCAAACCTTTTTTATAACACGATTAGAATGTTCGAACGACTGACTAAATTTTTTTGATTCTTTGATCTATATTAATCTTATTTCAAGAATTACAGACGCGTACCAATTTAAAGACAAACAAATACATATTAATGCACATTATTTTTGTACGGTTGCTTAATAGTCAGCAATTTTATACCTGGCAATTAAAGTAATAAAGGACCACCAGAATTGCTTACTTAGAATTACAATTAATTAAGGAAAGAAAATAACCATTATGGAATAAATATTGTACAAATGAAAAACCGCAGAAGTTGCGAATCCATGACAATACTTAAGTTATCGCGTTTTTTATTCATAAGCGGCCACCGTCTCAATGCGTTTATAGTAAAGAATGGGCCCTTATTACACGGCGCATTAAGTGTTAACTAGCCTTATCGTAAACTAGATTTAAATGAACCTTATTTCGCAGCTGCCTCGCGGCAACTCGCTCGGCAAAACCAGTTACGCGAACATCTTTCCAGCAACGACCGACTTTAATCGCGTCCGGGAAAAATAGTTTAACAATTAGCTCGACTGAAGGGGCTGAATTAAAACCCAACTTCGCTGCAATTCTCTCGGCTTTACCTTAGGAACGGCGCTTTGAATTTTTGTGCCAGTTGTCATTTTGCTTCCGCAGAATATCTCGGAATTCTCCGTTAATACGTGCACGGAATTGTTCGAAAGTGAATATAAATAGTATTTCGTTAGAAAATTAACCCCCCCGATCAACGAATAATCTAAATAGCAGTATATATTTTTATTTTTTCTTAAATCAGCAGCCGACTATAATTACCATTCCCTTTATTGTAAATTATCATTTTAAAAAACCGTCGAAATACGAAAAATCGCCTCTAAAAAATATGTTCACCTTGTTGTTCGCAATAAAATTATAATTTTAGAAAAACATCTCTTCCAAACATTCCAAATATGCCCCAATGCTGACAATCAGTAAAACACAAAGTTACCAATTAATCGTGCAGCCAGCGTTACGAAACGCAGCGCACGTTAAGACAATCCTTTTACCCCCTTGATTAATAACCCCAGTCAGCAACGTTCACAAATGCCATTATTCCCAATACAGTATCAGAAATGGCACTCGCTACGAGCTCAAACACTGTACAATTACAACCCACAATTCGTATCGTGCAATTTGTGTACCGTGACACGGAAACGAGATTGTCTGAGCACCGCGGTTATCCCATTTCAATTCGTGGCAAGTAATTCTCGGGGAGGTAGAAAAAAAAGGGAAGAACAAAGGGGAACGACGAATAACACGTTGTTGCATTTAACTGGAATTGCGGCGTGCCGTGGGTTCGTGCTATTTTATTCGAATGCCCTGCCGCCGTAAAACGAGAATCGATCTTATTGTTTAACAGTGCGCGAACCGTGGCCACGCGTTAAGGTTCAATGCGAACACTCGATCGCCGGAGAAACAATTGGTCAATTAGAAAGGGCGGGAGGTGCAGCGGCGAGATTAATTAGGCAGCCGTGATTTAACATCTGGGACAGCGGAAATTTAATATTGGCCCGCTGATATTCTTGATTTTAAAACAGTACGGGAGCGTTCGGTGCCCTACTTTCCGCTTCGTTGTAATTTCCAGGGCAATTAAAAGTTATATTGTCGCGAACAAATTTGTCATTGAGCAATTCAGCGGAATTCAATGTGTTGAATGAAATGAGTTGAATGAAATAAATGGGTCTTGAAGAGATTTTCATTGGAACGGATTTACTTTAAAATATTCGTTTTTATATAGTTTTCTGCGAATGAGATGGTTAATGGTTCTGAACTATAGTCAGAGAGGAAACTATATTACGAAACAGTAGGAACGATTAATACTCAAAATTAACGGTGACAGGAAATTTACAACTAGGTATTCTACGTATTCTTAGTTTCTTCGTTCAATTTCTATATTAATTTAAAAATATTAGGATAATTAAGCATACCAAACTTAATGTATTATCGAATTTTTCTTCCAATACCAGAAAATTTATGAGGAAAATGAATAAATATAAAACGTTGTCAGGTAGTTCTGATTTGATCAAATGTATATACTTGAAATTTAGAAATATGTACAAAATGAAAGCCTACAATACCTGTTACAATATCAAATAAATTGTATTTACTAGTATTTAATATTAATCACATGTGAATTAGTTTTTCTATACGAACAAGTGATCTATCGTAAGTCTTACAACATGCAACGTAACTCAGAAACATCCAAACTTCCACCACGAAATTCAAGGAATAATTACTAATTGTAATCTAAAGAGAAACATTTAATATCCTGAGAGATACACTCATCGCGAAAATCGCAACCAAAATCTGTGTATCAATAATCATAACATCCTACATAAACGGTAGAAAATTAGAGAACTGCATATGACACAGCATCGATTGCACACAGAGCCAGGATTACGTATCGATTTATAGACGTTGCTGAATTAATGGGATGCCTGGTAATCCGTTGATGGTAGCTGATTATAATCTGGTTCGACATTAGCGACTCTAAAGCGTTTGTTGGTCGATGGCATCGCATGGTGCTAAAAGGACTGTAATAACAAGGGCGGTCGATTTATATCGACATTCTTGATTAAATAAACGATAATAATAAACTCTGTTCAACGTCTTCGCGACAAACGGTGCGATGTCTGCCCCTTTAATTGTTCAAATTCATTTAACGAAAGAATTCTACGCAGGAACTTCATATCATTCCTGATTGCGACTAACTGTAAGACAATATACAATTGTTATTGAATGTATTACAATGAATGAGCAATGAACAAGCACACAGTTAGTGCAATTGGATAACAAAAATGAATGTCTGGAGTCCATGGAGTTTGAATGGCAAATATAATGATTTTGGGGATTCCTACTTATTATTGATAATAATGCAATCGTCGAATAAAATTCTTTGGCGCTGCAACGATCAATAACATATAAACAAATATTCATCTGCATGGTATTTAATTATGTCTCACCATGCATTGTTCACCTCCAATATTCTTTGTCTCCGATGAACATTCCAATGTACAAACGAAAGCCAAATACTGCGATATTGTATATAAAATTCTTGAAGCAATGCAAGTTATTGCATGGCGGCAACAGTTCGCTCGAAATTTCTTCATAACCAGGTGTCCATCCCTGTATATCCGTAAACCCTGAAGAACGTCTCCCGGGGCAGCGGATTTCCATAGCAACGTTTTTGCATTTTAATCCCCGTAACTCGATTAATTCAATCCGCGACGAAGTTAATTCATCGGGCGACGTTTAATGTTCACGCGGATGTTAATATTCATGGCCGACGATTGTCTATTCCGCGTCCGTGGCGTCGTTTACGCGAGGGGCGATGTAGACGAGAGAAGCCCTAATTAAAAGTAACGACGGTGAAAATTCTGTTATGGGTCGAACGTGAGAGAGAAAATGATAGCGGGGAGCGCGCCGGCTTCTTTTCCTGAGAAAACCGGCGACCACGGTCAAGCTATCGCATGCAATGCAAATACGCGACACACTGGAAATCATAATTACCACGAAGGGTAGTGCACACAGAAAACACAAGTGCAAAAGACCGGCTCGTTCGCCGAATTGTCATTAACGGACTGATCAGGTAAAGAACTATGAAATCGCAACAATAAAAGAAATAGTCCGGGTTAAGTGTTTAGAACGTGCGGGATAAGATGGGACAGCTCATCAACCAGGAAGATGAGTCTCCTCTGTCGCGATTAATTCACAAACACGCCTATCTCCGGTGTAACCTCGTCATTTCTTGGCTGGCTAGGAGCAACGCGAACTGTCTGCTCTGTGTAAGCCCTTTTGACGAGGGGCTTGACACGCGATAAATAAGTAAACGCCATCGAAACCAGGCGAATCAATTAGGGACGACTGACGTTGGGGAAATGCATTTGAAATTACACCACGCTGCTGGGATACTTGGCTGGTGATAGTGCTTCGAGATTGCTTGGATGACGAGACATGGAGATGTTAGATGGAATTTTGTATCCTATTTTATTTCCGGAAGATAAAATGTACCTTTATCTATCTGCAGCACATTGGTCGTTTTGTGTCCACCTGTGTTGGCGTACATCTTAAGCAAATACTAGTATTATTTAATACTGGTCCTTAATAAATCTTAATGTTCGCATGTGATTAACTGTGCAATTAATGAAACGGCAGTAAGCAATGCTCGATAAAATAGAATGCAAGATAGACAAAATATAAACCGCAAATATAAGATTATGCTATCCTTGGCCTTTAGCCGCAGGCAGTGACCGCGAGAACTGCGGTTATGCCTGAATTTACCGATTTTGATATGGATTTAATAGAAACAGAACTGAAGTTTCAAGAATGAGAATTCCTAGATAGTTGCTATCGACTTATTGATAGTTAGCTACGATATCGTCTAGACCACCTCAGCCTCGGGTAACGCGAGCAGAACAGACATAATTCAATAGAAGTCCGTAACGCTCATCAAATTTATTCCCTATTACCCCGGCTAACCTCGTAAAGTATTAAACCCAGAAAATTCCAACGAAACGACGTTAAACACACGGCCCATGAAACAAGAATCCAAAATTCTATGCAAGTCATCCCGACCACACAGTTACAATTAAAAACGAATATATGCATCGGCTATCGTATCGATTTCTCAAAGAATTCGTCGCATCGTTATTTCCCCAACAAATTGCACTCAATCATAACCCAATCAAACTTGAAAGCCACGGAAAAAGGAACGAAAACCTACATGACCCGCAATCACCGTTCCATCAATTTATTATAATCCCACATAATTCAATTACCCGGTCCATCGTGTTCAAACAAATTATTCCATATCCTTTCATCTTCATTACCAATATCGGCGCACATCTCCGTCAACAATGAAACAGCCGATCCGAAAGCATACACCGCCGTTGCGACAACCGGCGCACAACCAAATACAAATGTGTATCCAGTGACTGGCAGGATATGCTCGACAATACCGAAGCAACGATACGTGAATAACGAAATGTTCGACGAATCACTGAAGCGATCAAAATGGCCACGGTATCGCGTCAAGTCGGGGCTCGCCGAATCGCGAAAGTTAATCTGTCGCGTATGGAGATCCCGCTGGCCGATAACCCGCCGCAAAACTATCGCACCGCGGGAGATGCCGTTGATTAATGAAACGAATGCCGGTGCATTGTTCGCGGAACGTTTCATTTCGTTTCGACGGCACATTGGCCGTAATGTCGCGAACGAATCAATCAAATCGTTTTTCCGATCGCACGTTCGCCACCTGGTCACGCGATTCCAATAGCGTCGCGTTGTTTATGACACACTTCGAGATGGCACGGTTATCTACCGTCGGGGAACATGGCGGATGAGTTTGGGAAGAGGTGGCGGGAAAGGGTGGTAGGTGGATTATGTCGTTTGCCTGTAAGATTCGTAAGGGGCTGTTCCGATTGAACAGAAATTGCGGGGGACGAAGAAAATTGGAAGGGTCGCTGATGTGTTTGCAATTGGATGGATGTAGGATGTAGTAATTTTCATAGAAGGATAAAAAGTTGGGTATATATGGCCAGTTTCGTTCGCAAGGAAATGACACCTCGTTTTTTGTTTCGGTCTACCACGAAGGCGGGAACCGTGTCAACCATGGTGAGATGTTTCTATAAGATCACCCAGTTTGATGACGCGTACCTGTTACAATTTTATGTAATTTTATGTATTTTGACTGCCGGGAAATATATAATGTAGTTAAAACAGTGATGACCATGTGTGCAGATAGTTAATACTAAAGCAGTATTCTGTTCGAACAACAAAAAATCAAGAAATGGCCTAAAAGATTACATTGAAAACACAAATATCTCCCTTGATATAAAAGAAAGTATTGTTGAAAAGCTTGAACCATCGATCACTAATTGCCACCAAAATGAAGTCGACGAAAATAATGTTCCCCGTTCCCAACGACCGGCGCAGACTTTGAATTCGACCACCCAAAAATGCAATTCCTTCAACTCCTCCAACGCCCGTTGCATCCCGCATCAGGTATCCGCTGTCCCGCCGGAGCAGAAAGCAACAGTGCACAATTTATACCCGCAACGATCGGAACAATTAACCTTCCCGCCGGAAACGACTGCAGCGATTAAGTCCTCGGCGGCACGAATAATTCGCCCCGCGGCAATTAGAAGCGCCACGGACCGCGCCATTGTTGCCCGCGCCGTTGAAAAACGCCGAAGGAATTAGAAAGGGTTAAGCCAGCGCACGCGGGTACAGTTTTCATCCCGTGGACCGTGACAAGGCTGACGAACGGCGTTTGCAGCTCGACTCTACTCAATTGTGATCCCAAACGCCCCAAACCCGTTCACCCTCGCCACGGGTTACTACCCCCCTTGCCTCTTTTCTCCGCCCGCCCCCACTCGTTTTTTTTTCTCCTGGCAATATCCAGAATTACTTCATTCCAGCTCGCTCTTTATCCCCTTTCCCGTCCCATTCCCGCCGTCGTATGCAGCGGGAAATCGCATTGGCTTTTGGCGGTGGCACGAGTGGCCACGCAACCCCTAGCAAACCCAAACCTCCCCACCTTTCTTCTGTTCACCCTGTTTCCATTCCGCTACTACTTTTCACTTTGTCTCTCCCTACCATCGCGGTCTCTTCCTATCCGAATTTCCACCGTTTTATTTACATCCGGCTGGAACCCGTAACAAAAGCAAGCAAATTATCTCGACGCAGAGGGCGCACCCGCCGTTGCACGTTTCGAGCTAATAGCCGAGGATCCCTGACGATTTATCGACTAGGATGCCTGGGTTAATTTCCAGGCGGGCGGAACGCGTCGGAGTAGAACAGGGTGAACGGAAGCTATCGATACTATCCAGGATTAGAGTACGTCTGGAGTTATCGTGAAGCAGGTTTTGGACTGGACAACGTGTTATGAAGTGGACGGCGGGAAGGGGGTGACTGTGGTCGTGTCTTGGAGCGAGGGTAACAGGGGAGGGTAGTTGAAACTTGGATCGTGATAGCGGAGTCGGCGATGGCTGTATGCTCGATGGAATTCTAGAGCGGTCTACATCGATTGCGTCGAAATTAGTGCTGGCCGGATTGAAACGATTAGTAAGTTGTACGAGGGCTTAGTCTTGGCAGCGTAACAGGATTCCGAATGATTTTGTATTCTGTTACCGGATATAGAGATCTGTTTGTGTGGAATACTTCTTGGTACATCGGGATGATTGCTTCGCTCGTGGATATTCGAGTAGTCGAGCGACGTGTGTTATATTAGAATTTGGATTCCCATGAGGATATTTTGTTTTTTTTTTTGAGGAAGATAGATATATTTTTAAATGTCGAATAGTATATTAGATTGTCGTAGACTTTCGAGTCAATTCCTGCCATTAACTGAGACGTATACGCTTCTAGTTTGAATCGCAAATAAATAGCTTTGGCACGTAATTTCATAGAGGCAGGCAATTTACCCAATTCTTCTTACTGTACGCCACTTGCGATATCTACGTGCACGCAACCCCATGCATCGTAGCTAATCGTACCCACGCCGCTTCAACTACCCACAGTTACCCCAAAAGTGGCCGCAACACGCCCCGCGATACGTCACCGCCGCAACATCCCCCACCCATACAAAATTCAAAACACAACGTCCGAACAACCACGCCGCGCCAACAAAAAAAAACAGACACCCCACGCACTTACGATCCCCTATCCGCATAATGCCAGCCACCGTGTAAGGTACAGATGGTCCACGGTTGACCAGCGCGACGGTTCGCAACGATGAATACTCAGGCCACGGCAATTCCGTGCACCTTTTGTAACGCGGTCGCAGACGAAACCACTTTCGCCCCGCCCCGACGGTGGCAACGTTATGATAACGAAAGATGGATAGGGGTCAGAGGAACGTGAAAGAAAGGAAGAAACGAACGGCGTAACGCGGCGCGAGATGGCCAGAGGGAAAGAGAGGATCGGTGAAAAGAGCGAAACGGATGAATAGAGTTCAAGAGCACCCTCGTGCTGGCCGTCTAGCTATTCAATGTAAGCTCGCAGACTTTTCAGAGTTGCGGCATTACTCTTCCAACGTTAATGCGACCGTATAACCGTGGATGGCTTTTTAGCCGGAACAGAGGGCATTCTTTTAATGGGGAACTTTCATTAATCTCGTCTAGGAAGTTACAGGCTGAAATTCGGCCCTGGTTGAACGCAATTGCTGCGACCTGGACAGCGGAGAACGATTCTGAATCGCTGCGCGGAACGACGGCTGTGCACAGTGAATAGAATCTTGGAAGGGAAACTGCCGCTGGTACCGCGTTTCCGTTCGGGCTATATGGCCACCTTCCTTCGCGTGGAACGAACACGAATATCTGAGATTAGGGAATGCACAGTGGCTCCAGAGATGTGCAACGATAGAGACGTCCAATGGTAAAGAATTGAGGAGAGGAATAGAGTAGGCACGGTTTGGTCTGATTGTTTGGCAGGGGTTACGGGGTTTACGGTGGACGGTGAACTGGACGAGAGGTAGATACCTGATCGTAAATTTTGCAACGACGAGTTCACTGACGTACTTTATTGCTCGGGAATCGTTGGGATGTTGTCGATGTGGAGGGTTGTATGGCTAGTGGGAATTCGACTCAAACGTCTTCTAGGAATATAGACTGATCATTCGTAAAGTAAATCCAAATAATCGTAAAATAATGATCGTAGACTGTGTATTGCATTTGCATCGATTCTTGAGACGCTGGACATTTTTGTCAAAATTCTGCTGTCTTTCAAACGGTACATTTTTTTTAGCTCGGAGAGTTACGTTTTTCTTGTAATTTCAAACGAATGCATAAGAGTGGAAGCTGAAGATTTAGTGGAAGGTGTTATTGATGTATATATGGAAGGAAAATAAATGGAATTGAAAAGACCCTTTCGGTGTGTCTGTTAATTTGCATAAACCTTTACGTTTACTATAAGTTTCAATGTTTATTGAATAATATATTACTACAAAAACTCGAATGCTTCTTCTAACACAAACGCCTTGACGTAACGTGATTGTTCCTAATTAAGGCAGATACTATTAATAAGACCAATTAGCTCAAGTGATTGTTTCCAAGTAATTAGTTGGCATAAGAACTGGCTGATATCTACACAGCTTGAAACTTCAACCACCCAACACTGGCTATAATACACGCCACATATTAACTTCTCAGTTACTAAAAACTACCAAATCTAATCGGCTACTGCTATCGTAAAAGCAACTTGGCCCTTACTGTAACGTGCTTTCTATATTGCAGTGCAATTAGAATTGCATAGCATAGTGCAAGATAATAAAACACGAAGATGAATATCATTGCACGTTGTACAATGTTAATTATTACGTGTACAATTTGTTGCATTTGATATTTGATGCTATTTACTACCTGGACGAATTTTGCTACCAATTGAAGTTCATTCATTTTTCTCATACTATTTCTGAGATATTGTCTTCTGCTTACATCGTGCCACATTATTTTCGCCACGTGAAAATTTTTAATCAAAGAAACTAAAAATTCGATGACATTCCAGAAAGAAATGATCATAAAGTAGTACAACGTATCCAACCAGGATCTATTGAAAATGTACACAGAGAATCGTAACATGGGAGACAGATTGCGCTACTCAAATGCCCGATAAAATCCAACAAATATTTTTATACTCGTCCGTCCTACGTCCGCGTGGTTTTATTATTGCCATGCAAAGAAACATATTTTCCTGGAGTGCTCCAAACGAGCAGACCTCTGTATCACAAAAAACAACCAAGAAAAGGAAACGTCCATCCCTTAAATATCCATAGAATTTATTCTAATAATTCCAAAATAATTTCAAAATATAAAGTCCTGATACTACATCGTTTTTGTTTTTTCTCTTTTTAACGGAGAAGAATCGAAAGATCGTCCGCGCGATAAATCAATTTCCTACACAACAGGAGATTCTGTCCACAGGATCAGCCAGTGTTAAGGCACACCAGAAGTCATCCGTCGGGCGGAGATGGCACAGAGGATCTAGCTGAAGCAGCCATGTTTGTTTGAGTTCCAGCTAAGAGGGCCGTTTGTTAAGGGGACATGTGAAATTCGTGCACATGCTCTCGTGTCTCTTGTATACTTAACCGCTTTATACCAGCAAGCCTTGTGGATAGAGTGTTTCGTTGAAAAAAGGGAAAAATTTGCGACAAAGTGAAACGTTAAATTGCGATGAGAGGGTTTGTGAAGCACCCTGATGGACGCTGACAGTGTTTGTCAATTTCGTTTCGAGGACTTTCCAGTTTTAAGGGGGAAACGGGGTTTTGAGAATTTTAGATGCCATGGAAATGAAATTCGGTGACGTTGATACGTGGAAAGAAACTCGTTACAGTGTATCAGAGATTAATAGGACTTTTCAGTGAATTAACACCTGTATTCACTTATTTTGTTCCCACGAGAACTGATTACGAGAAAATTTTGTGTACATTCGATAAAATTAGAAATATTATTTTGAGTCAAATTCTTGCCTGTTGTACAGTGTTTTGGAATAATTATTAATATTAACAATGCACGGCTCACTAGGGAAACTAATTTACTGTACATGACTATTATTATTATCATTATTACTCTGCAGAATATGAGAGTAGGTCGACTATCCTAATCAATATAACGCATATTGACACTAAAAACTTTGGAGAATATTAGGCCAAGCATAGAAGCATGAATATCAAAGTGCAATCATTGAGTTGCTGTAAACTCTGAATTGCACAAGGCATAAAATTCATCATTGCCTGAAGATAACAACAGCAAATACACGTGTACCATGGCCATCCCATTAAATACAAACCACATATTGCGAGCATGTTCACCGTTTTATCGTTATTATCAAATTACAGGACGTTGTATATGGTTTACGATCGGGTGGAAATAATGTGTGCACGAAACCATCATCGCGGCTCCTGTTTCATCTAGAAATTTCAAATACAATTATACCCTCGCCCCGAAGTATTCGTTCGTATTATTTAAAGTAAACCATTTCTAATTAGAAAATGAAAGAGAAGGCACTATTAAAACCGCAAGAAAAATAATAAACCCGCGATTCTATGACGTTTCTTGCACTTTGTTCGTCTCTAGAAAATCGACCTCCCATATCGTCTATAAACTCAACAAGAGTATTCTCATTCTGTGGCCGAAATCGATTTCCACGATCTCGGTTCATGCCAACAACGATCCCGACCGCCAGAGTCCACAGAGGAAACGTCGGGGGGGAAAAAAAACATAAAAGGTAGACAGGTCTGCCACAACGTGCGCCGCACGAAAACTGGCGCCGTAATATTCAAGCAATTCGATACACATCGGTTGCATTTAACCGAACTCTTCAATTTCCTGCGGCGAAGGAAATGGAAAAGTCGTCGGTGCCGTACAATTTATTCTATCGAATCCGGCGGTCGTGCTCTCCGCGAAATCCTCTCGCCCCTATCGTCCATCCTCCCAATCTTCCGTCCCGACCTGGGCCATCTTTTTTTTTTTTCTTCCAACGTCGATGTCGATTCTGATGCAATCGAACAAACCCATGCGGCGCATCGCGAGAATTAACCAAGGCGGACCCCATGAAATCTGCCAGTTAGAACGAAATTAGTTGTTACAACGTAAGGCAACTGTTCTCGGTGGAATAATTATTCTCGAATAACCATTGAAATGTTCTGGAAGGGTCAGAGAATAGGTTTGGAAAAGGGATTAACGGCGAGGCCACATAATGGCGGCTCTCGGAAAGGCCACGCGAGGGTGGCTTTAGAGAAATTTCACCCCTCACGTTTTTGCCAGCGGTTATCGAATTCTCCGAGATACTTTGTTTCAGAGATTTACGTACAGAAGTTGGAAATTGAAGATTATTGGCGTATCTGCGTACTAATTTCTCTTTTTTGTTTCATCTCGAGTATATCATTATAAATTTATCATGTTTCGCGTAACTATTATTTGATCACGCTTTATCATCGAAATTGTTGATATATTTAATCGTTTTTTTGTTACTGTTGGGGTTGACTGGTTGCTGGTGGTCTTTTGAAGAATTGTTCGAGTACTGGCAATGTGCGAATTTTAAGTGGCCTCAATTTCGCTTTTATCGACATCTATTATACCCAACAAATTTAATAAGCTTGAAATAAAGTAAAATATCCTTTTTTCATTCACCATTACACTTGCATGGTGTGTTGTGCTAGCAATTATATATATATTTCTCCTGATTTTCTCCAGAAAAATTTCGCCCCGTCTTTCAAGACAAATCTTTTAAAATAGTGGTCAATCCCGAGACATTACCGATCGATACATAACGAATTCACTTTCCAGAGAAATCCAACGAATTTTACTCTCTGTAGACAATAGCCAAACGTTTCCTGTAAAACGGGAAAGGCGGTTTCCTTAAAGTTTCCCGATCCACCGTCCAAAACCGGCGGAAGTCTTAAATCCGTCAAGATCTTATACTTCATCGATCGACCTACTTTTCCACGTCCCGGTCCTATAGTCGCAGAGTTTGCTTCGAGCTGTTGTATAAATTCATCTAAAGTATAAATCGTGGCATGCAGACGTGACTACATAAAGTTATAAACCATGGAACACCCGAATGGAATATCTACGGGAGCCGGCATCTACAAATACCATCTTCCCTCTTACGAAACGAAATGCGATATTAAAAATTTTCGACCGGTGTATATTTCACATCCATAAATCAAGCAGGTTGCAAGCAGTACCCGGCATGCCTGATACCTTAATATTAGCATTGCGTTCATGTTCATTCATAGGAGATGGGAACGCGGTAAACCCTTAGAGAGAATATACGAAAACGTCGGTAGTCTCACGTTTGAAACACCTGCTACGCATAATGTAGCCTAATCACTCAAACGTGAACTTTGTAAATAGACGATGCTGGCTGTATAAGCCTCTAATTACAAAGTGCAATTACCATTATGCATTCCTTCTGATTTATTTCTGGCGAAACTGTGGAATCGATAGCTATTATTGTTTGCACGTTAACTAATTAAGTTTCCTGTTGCGAACGTCTGAAACGTTATTTGAGTAAAAAATTATTACAAGTTATTATTACAGTTTGGTTGCTTCGAACGTTATCGTTGACTAACGAGTAATTTAATTTTTATTTCCATTGATATCTGATAGACTTTTATACATATTTATAATAGCAATTATTATCATTATTATCATCGTCCTTCTTCTTATTATTATTATTACTATTACAGTCCGTCATTTAAGAATTTACAATGCTTGCCCAGACAGTTTACGAGTTTCATTGCTTATAAACTAACAATTTGCAAAACTATTCCTACCGAATTCTATCAATCGACCCGGAATTTATACTCGATCGGAATACCTACGATTCTTTATTCGCGTCGCGCATACATGCATACATTGGTTCTACACTATCGCGAGCGTTCCAGCGATTCAATTGTCGCGAGGGTAAAAAATGCAGTGCCAGAAAGACTCGGATAACGTTTCCACAGCTGGTCCGTGCTTTTCATTCGTAGTAAACGTTTCGAAATTTCTCGTACAAAAGACACACCGGCGTGTTCGGCCGATGAAACTGGCACAATCGTCGCTTAACTAATGAATGTAAACGGAGAAGCGGCCGGAAAGAGTCGACTCCAGTCGTCGTTTCTACAGGTGTAATTTGAATTTCGCCTCGGGACATGAAAAATATAAGGTATTCCTGTTCACCGAAAATCTCGCGATTACGAGAAAACTGCACGCGAATCTTGTTCCCAAAAACTACTACGCTTTCAGAGCCTTAGGATTTATTCGCAGACAAGAATGCAATTGCAGCAAGAATCAAAGGAGAACTTAACAGTAATCCATCGATGCTAATAGTTATATGAAACATCAAATACAGACGATACACAATTTCCACGCTAGCGTAGAATAAATTTCAAGTATCGCAAGATATCGCGAGGGCGAAAATTTAATCGGATCGCCAACAGTAAATTTCGGCGCACCGAGACGCTTCGAATATTTTTAATTAACTCGTCGATTACCGATCGCCAAAGTATCGCGGATAATATAACAACGGCGGACGAAGTTCGTCCGAGGACGCGTTGAATATTGAAATACCTGTAGGGGTGGCGAAACGGTACAGAATAAGGGTGGGTCGTTAAGAAGCGCGAGACAGAGGCAGGAAATAAAGACGTTGAGATGAAGGAAAATGGGGAGGCCAACAGAGAATTTCTCTCGAATCGTAACGATCGGTCCAGCTTCGACTAATTAATTTTTCTCCCCCGTTCCAATGTGAGTGAGGAGTTTAAGGGGATGGTCGACGGGCGGGTGCTTGAAAAACGACGCAGCCTTCGACGCTAGCCGCGAACCATTATCCTTTCTGAATATAATTTAACATCCATTCGAAGGCACGTTTCCGCGTAAAGTCGTTTACCAATAACACTTTAATGGTGGGGAAAATCGAAGTGAAAGACAGATGATAGAGGAAGCTGTCGAAACGATGGCGGTGCGAAACGCGACGGGAGAGGATCAAACGGGAAGACAGATGTCCTGTTAACGAAGTAACGAGCCATGGGATCGGTGCTGGGTAAATATTTATGCGGATAAAAGGAATCGAACGGCTTAACGAACCGGTTGGGAAGCTGGGGGAAATTCTTGCTGTCTCGACGAGCTGATATAAAAAAAAATGAGATAAAATAGAGTCATTTATTGCGTTATATTAAGAGGATTTGAATTATACAAATAAGTGAAAACTGCAAGATAGACAGACTACTTTTATGGAACACTCTTACTTTGTACGCGCAACTTTCCTGTGTTTCAAATTGAATTTCTCTGACGATCTCAGAATTCAAATCTTATTATCTTTTGCAGGAGTTTGTAACTTAATTTTTATTTCGCTTCCTGTTTCAATTTAGTTGCATCTATTTCTGTGTCCATAATTATAGAATGAAGTTAAATTATTTATTATACAAGTATCAGAATAATTATTATTATTATTATGATTCTATAAACGTGCAATATGGGGCATAATAATAATAATAATAATAATAATAATAATAATAATAATAATGATGAAAGTTGTTTAAATACGATGCGAAATTATTTATACCTGTAAGAATCTTCATAGAGTGCGCAATTTTTTTGCCCAAAATAATGCGTATGGGAAAATATCAAATACAAAAAAAATTGTTCTACACATATAGTAGCAGTGTAATGGAATTAACGAATGAGACGTACAAATGTTTTCTTCGCGACGTTCTCGTACGAAATAAGTTTCCATCACAGTGGGAAGCAGTTGAAAGGGTGTACACTGAAAGAAGAGGAAATAAATCCCCGATTCGATACAAATCGTATCGCAGTAAGTTTCGTTTAACGATGTTACTCGCGACAATCGTATTTTAAGTCTAATTGAGGGGCTTCTTGGAACGATGGGAAAAGGCTGAATAGCTTGCTCGATAACGACGGCATGCAACGGAATTGTTCAATTACTGTAAATGGATACGTTGTAGAAAAAATTTGATATCATGTACAAGACTGTTCAACGGATGGAAGTTTCGTTAACAGTGGCATCTGTCAATTTTAATTCCGACTTGGAAGAACAAATTCGAAGCATCAATAAATATGCCTCCATCTATTATATCCGCTTTCGCTTTCCCCTTCTGATCAAAATTTTTTAGAAAGTCAAATATCATTTCGAGGCTACTATATTTAATTTTTGCCATTTCAATTAACAATACAGGTTTTCTTTAGTAGCACCTCAGTTTTTAAAAAACAATAATTGAAAGGCTAAAAAAGAAATTCAGGAATAATTCAATAGTTATTTAATTGAAGTTTACTTGAAACTCCTAACTGTGTTAACCATTGTTTGTTTAATGTTTGCTTCATCCTAAAATATAAGAAGCGATGTAATAAATCGCACGAATTTTATCCTCCAACATCACTTTTCCATGTTAAACCCTTTCCACTAGCCTGGCTTACTTGGCCTATATGTTTGCGCGATATTAAATGGAGCTGGAACTCCCAGCCCGCGACACGATAATCGACTAATCCGTTGTAATCCTCCTACCCAGAAGCGACAAGGTGACGATGAAAAAAAAAAGGGACAGGCGAAAAAAGCTGGCAGAGTGGCGATGTTGGAGACGACAACCGATACGAAGTTACAGTTACCTCGGCATTACAAGTTATTTGCAAATTAAACTTTCGCGGAACAGATATTATACTGACTACAGGCTGCAACTAGTTCATCGAATATTTCACTTTGAATCAGTGCCACGGATAACATGGTGAATATATCGAATGCCTTACTTGCAAAGTCGCGGCCCTGCCGCAAGACCCAGTTTACATTTACGATAACTCCGCGACAAATGACACACTGAGAAATTATCGGACGACGAAAAAGTTAAAGGATGCTCGCGCTATTTGGTTTACTTGGTCCAAGGGTTACGTCGCAACTTTTAATTCTAGTCAAGGTTACTGAGGACACCGAAGACCTTGTGGACCACTGCTCCTTAGTTTCCAGGATCCTCAAGAGACCACAGTCACGATGGCATTAGGATTTTATCGAAGACAGCACCTTAGTTCTGGGATGCCAAGATACTAGAATCACCAGAGTACCCTGGGCCCTGGGGTAGATGTTAGAGGTCTTAGGATTCCTGAGCCTCGAGACTTATGATAGTTTCTCAACCACGATCAGACGAATACCAGATGAACGACGATGTCGAGGTACATACCGACGATCGCGGGAATCGAAGCCTTCCAAAGAGGGCGCCAGATCGTCACAGTACTAGAATCTTTGAAATCTCAGAGTTAATGTGATGATCCAAATCATCGTTTGGTTGAGAAGAACTTATTCTAGGGACCAAATGTATTATTCCATCATGAGCTCAGAACAAGACGTTCCAGAACCAAGAAACTTTAGCTAGCGAGAGTTAAATGTATACAAAGTGTCGCAGGTAAATCCCAGTAATTCTTCACGGATAAATATAAAATTTCGGAACAAAGTTTTTAGAGATGAAAATGTGTCCCTGCTAATTTAATAGTTTGGCATGGTATTGAAATATTTTTAAAACATACGTATGAAAAACGTTTGTTAAGGAACGCTGTGTGCGAGGTTACTTCTTCAGTATTGATTTAGACTATTCGCAGAAAATTCATTTTACCCAACAGTGACCTAAAAGGTATTCTTGTCTAAATTACCGCCGAAAGAGGTGGCTCTTTTAAAAGTTGATGGTGTGGACAGACCAATGAAGATAGAGGCGAAAATGTATTTTAAATGAGGGAAGTACTTTCAAAAATACCATTGCTGACATCAATGTCCTACATTGGCTGTTCTATTCTAGAGTCTCCTAATATTGTAAATTCAATTGCACTGATAATACACGAATGTGCATAAAACGTAAAGCGAAAATTCTGTCGCGCTCAGGTCAAATCGAAAATTTACTGTATCTAACAATAACTTCGTCCTTAGAATCAGTCATTCATACCTTTTTCTTCGATACTAATTTAATCAGATATGTAAATTCAGTATACACTCCTAATATAGTAACTCAAGTTCGAAAAATATTTATACATTTTATTAATCCAGAATGTTCTTCAATAAAGTTTAATCAAGTTTATTATATCCAAATACATGACACTACATCAGCCACAGAATTTAATACTAACTACTAACCATATTCAAGTTACGTTTATCAACCCTTCCCAATTTCTTGTTCTTATTCTTATTCGCCCCGTATTCATTTCTTCCCAATTCTAACAAAAACCAAACGCAACAAAATCGATCGTGATTCCAATAAAATGTCGTTTCAATGGATATTTTCTACACCGTATCGTATAGTTTAGACTTTAGACCACGTTTGAGTGGTTCCTCCCTTCGCACGTCAGACGTCACGCGGTTATCCACCTTTTCTCGATAGCACACAGTACTCTTGTCGTTACTCGCGGTTAATTAGTGACCGTGCATCGCTCAAAGCAACCTCAAGGCGCGTTCATGTATCCTTTCCGCAGCTCCGCGAGACCTTATTGCACGCCCAAGGCTTTGGAGATCACGCTTCCCATTTATAATGAGCAAATGGCATGAATCCTGCGTCCTGCCTTACGGCGGCTTTGTGCCATTGTGCCCCCTTTTTCTTGTAAACCTGCATCGTATTATTACGCGTAAGACCGCATATCAGTTTCTGGTACGAGACACTCGGGACAGGGCTGCGGAACGTGATCCGTCTTTTATACGCAAAATCGGGAAGGAAACAATGGAAAGTATTTAACCATACGTTCTGAAATTTTCCGCGAAATCTGCGTTACGTTTCACATGTTGGAATAAATATATGGTATAAATATGAATACGAAAATTGGCAGATTTATAGTATCTGCAGGGGATACAGATAATTGCATTTTTAAATAATGACAATTATTAACAGCTAGTTAAAATTTAAATAGCAGGTATTCAAAACTGTATCCATTCTTGGAGCCAAATAAGTTAAATCAAATCTTAATTCTTGGCCCACGGTATTTCGTTAATCGTTGCACACTTCTCTCGCGCCATTTCGCCAACAGAATTTGTTTCTGATCTCGCGATTTAAACGCATCAAAAAATCAAAATATAGCAGCTGTATCGACAATACCTTCAGCTTCCTTCGCAATTCTCTTATTAATACTAAACCTAATTAATAACGCTAAGTCTCTCCCAGGGAGCTTGCAAATGAATACCTTGCTTCCTCCTTTCACCATCATTACATGTACTCCGCAATAAGGCGCCTCGAAGCGGTACGTGCGAAATATGAACTGTTAATACAGCGTGCATCTCGTTCGACGCAAATGAAAAGGCTCAACGACGAAAGTTAACAACGGCCAGCGAAAACTTGGCCGGCGCCCTCTAAATGCAAATCATCACGCGATAACCCCCGTTCAGCCTCTTATTATCGTCGTCTCGTAACTTCCGTGCCCTCGAAAGGATAAGGCGCACGAGAATATCGTAAAAATCGCGTCTCATCGCGGGTCGTCCTCTGTTAAGATTTACGGAAGCCATTCAGAGGATAAGGTGGAGAAATCGTGTTAAGTACATATCGAGATAACGATCGATACACGCTGTGCTGCTGCCTCGGGAGGACACCGTGCACGTGGACTTAATTTACTTCCTAATGTACACGGTGTAAAGAAGTTACATGCCTCGACTGTGACAACTTGAAAATGAGTTTAACTTCTTTTACTGTTACAAATACTGTGAAACCCTTTACGCGTTTGGAAAATGATGTTATTGTTATTGAATAGCGAGAGGGAATAAAAAGATTCAAGTTAGTATTGGTAGTAATAGCAGTATTGGTAGTATTGATTATTTACGTAATGAATTTTTTATATCACGCTGGCTCATTTTTCCTAAAATTATGGTGTCTTAAGGAAAAAATGGTGTCACTTATGTTTCAAACTTGATTTGGTCTGGTACTGTATGTATAGTTCTGTTAATGCTCTCGTGTGCTTCCCATGTTTATTAATATTTATCGCTCAATTATTTCTGTTTTATAGATATATAGGTGTTTTATATGGCTAGGTTTTATTATTTGTCAACGTTACTTAACGTGTATTTATGTGAAATTCAACCACGTTGTTTTGGAAACTATTTATGGATTCGGTTCGTCGCCCCACCTGCGGTTTAATCTGTTCTGGTTCAACTGCAAAGGTGGACTTCGTCAATTTGTTTTAGTTTAATTCTGCTCAGGGAAGTTTAGAATGTGGAAAAGTTACGAAAACGTGACACCAACGATGTGTATACAATAAATAACAGCGTTGTATAATTAACATAGCATTTTTCGGAACAACGAATCGCATGTTGAATCAGATGATTTTGTATTCACCTAAAGCTTTAATGACGACAAATAAACTTTATACCCTTCCGTACTTGATTTCCCCACTGCGTCGTCTCATTAATTTTCTTTCCGCAACAAAATAGAAATGTAACATTACAAACAATTTTGTAGCGTGTCAAGTAAAAGATTTGGAAAAACAAAGACGCGAAATATAACTTCTTTGGTTCATGGTGTGCCAATATCCACTACATTTTTTATAACGTTAACCACCTTTAAAACGAAGCAATTTCCACACAAGTTTCATCGCTAAAAATATGCGATAACAATTTATGGATCAGTGAAACGACACAATGGCTAAACTGCCGAAATGCTCGACATTCATTCGGACGACTCCTAAAAGAATTCTTTTTAAGGCGAAGGTCACGATCGACCCGTCGATCGATCTTGTCAGGAAACCGTGAGGCTTCGTGTCGACGGCATAAGACGAATTCATGGCGCATAATATTTCACGAACACCGTATAGATGGATTTCAACGATGCAAAACAGTTACATGTGACGGGTTATGTAAATGCATCTGCAAGAAATAGAAACAGTGAAGAATGTGACCACGCTCGCCGAACTCGCTACCTACCTACTACCTTTTCGTTTGTAATTGATCGATTCTCTAACACCTGATGTTACACGTTGTGTAATAATAATTACATTGCTCGACAAATTTTATGCTGGATACGAATTTGCGAACCGTTTCCTCCAGAACGAGGAGACCATTCTGCTAAGAAAAGCATGGATGAACGTTGCAATATCATTTTTGTTTTCAATACAGAAGCGAAAGAGCTTGGCAAAGCGCGTGGCAGCGACTGTGATATTCAGCTGGAGTTGCATACTGTAATGAGATTTAACAAATCGAATAGCTTGTTGGATTTTAAAGCCTCGAAACGATCGACGGTTTTACGAAGTTAATTAATATGCAGTTCACCGTTTCCATAAATACATTTTTTTGTTTGAATGCTTCTCGAGATTTTATGGTGCATAATATAAAGTTTAAGAACAGAATGGAGATCACGAATTAGTGATACAAAACGTTAGTGACAATGAGGGAAAGGAAACTTCATTCGTCTGCAATGCAAATTGGAATATTTAGTGGGGTACTTTAATTGTTAAACGCTGAGCTAGTGAACTCAATTTTCTACGAATACAAAGTTTCAAATGGTAAATGCCTCGGGAAGAAACCTAAAAAGATATCGTGGGTATTAACGGAGCAGCATTTTCTGTTTTGCTGGGTTTTGATAGAAAATGCCGTAAAAAAATATACAGCTGGCAAAAATAATTATGATTGAGATTTACCAAAAACGAAAGGTTGCAATTAAAATTGAATAACCACCCATTTCGCTACGCGTTCATTTAAAATATTTAGCTGCTAGCGGATAAATGTTCAAATGTAGTTTTCACATTTTTAAAGCTTATAAAATATTATCTCCCGCTACACAGTGCACTTCTATTATAAAATTATTGAACAAATTGTGATAAAAAAAACGTGACATGCACAGAGAGATTTTTATCTCGAATGTTGCTTCATTAAACCCGGGAACGAAACTCTGAAATTACCTTTGATATTCGACTGAAAATCCCCTGAACATCAAGGGAAATTGTATTTTTCAGAAAGAAACTGTTCATCATATTTATTAGGGAATCCACATCAATTGCTCTAACTCTACGTAATACTGTTTAAGATATTTACCCAAAATTCTGCTCATTACCAACCAGACGCACAGCATTCCCTAGATTTATTAGACGACTACGTCGCAACGTAGGGGCTGATACATGTATACAGACGAGATAATTGCCAGGCCAATAATGAGCGTCTACATGGCATAACGTAAATGGCATTTCTCATTCATCTATGAAATGAAGGAATTACGGAGGACGATACACAGACGACACTGCGTACACGTGTAGGTCTTCCGCAAACGCAATACGTATTCCCTCTTCCTCCATTTCCTATCTCGATAACCAACGAAATTACAATTTTCGCACATAAACAGAAACATTTGCGCATCATTTAATCGAGCAATATTATTTCTTCGAATGTTCAACGCAACATCTAACGAAATTAATTATTGGCAAATCCGATTCCAAAATATTGTTGAAATTATTTGCATCCCACTTTGGTCACGTTTGTATGAAAACGTTCGTACTGCCGAATTTTGAACAATTAACGTTACGTATACACGTGCAGAACAATCACTGAAAGCTATACAAATATAACAGACTGTAGTGTAATATAAAATTGATCGAATATTCTGCGGTAAAAGGGTCTCCCAAACTTCAACAAGTTCTATCAGTAAATAATAAACATTTAACTCGCGATATTTTCGAACGCCCAATTACTTCCACTTCCCCTTCCATATAACCACATCCGTCAGAACCACCAAAACTTTGTTCCATCAATTATCCAACTACTACACGCCGTCAAGTAAAACATTTAACGCAAAGAAACACATCCCAACAACCAGCCGAACTTCCGTTGCATCCGTCAAAACGACTGCAACAAAACCTAGCTGGCCAAAACAAATGGGTGTGCTCTGCGCTCGCTCGTTAGCCAACTTTCTCTTCCATTAAATCTCCACCGGAATCCATGCAACTAGATACAACCGTAGCCCCGATTACCGATTCGTCGATTAACGAAACGATCGACTATTCGAACTGTGTTTCTCGATCGAAAAGCACACCAATTTATATATAAATTGTTCAAATAAATACATTAAATATCGACTACTACGTATTTGAATACGACACGAATTGATTGCGTCAATTATTTTAGTTCAAGTCTATGCAACAATATGCCTTGAATAAAAACTATGCATGCTAGACGGATTTATTATTATTATTAAACGGATTTCAATTGCAAGATCGTGGTAATCGTCAGAAAAATTACAATTCTCTCCCACTAAATCGGAAACGTTAAAAAACGCCGATATGAACATAAGTAAATCAGATACCAACCGGCACATATCAAATTAATGACAAAATTGATAATTCAGTCACGTTGATTATTCAACCAATGTAAATTACAAACGCTCCCCTTCTTTTAATAAAGAAAAAAAACTCCGCGCGTGCGAAGCAAATTTATTGCTAACCCGATAGATATCTCCACCGCTGTACAATAATCGAGGCTCCATTGCAGGATCGTGCAAATTGGCAGAAAAGTCTCATTGTTCCCGCGGTAATCAGAAACAACAAAGGCGCCGATGAAAGTAACCCCTGCCCACAGAGACGCTTATAGCAACAAGAAGGTGACATCGATGGCAACGACGATGATGCAGCAGAGGAAGAATGCTCAGAGGGTGTTGTACTCTGGGAAGGGAACACGAGGATGGGCCACGCTACGTCGCCAAAGGGGCGCGTATCGACCGACTCGTGCTGTCTACCCCTCTGCCACCCTGTCTGTCCCACCGTTCATACGTACCAACAGTACGGACACACAGTGGCGATGCTATTACAGGCCACCCATCCCTCTCTACTCGCCTCCCCATCCCTTACAGTGTACTGCATTTCTCTGCCTCTCTTGTTCTTTGGATCTCTACCTATGACTTCTCTCTGTATCCTACCACACGAGCGCTTTCTCCTCTCTTTCACTCTCGTTTTCGTGATCAGTTTCTCTCCATCTCTCTTGCGATGGTATCTCTCGATCTCTATTTTAAGCCCTGTTTTCCACCCACGTTCCTTCTCTAAGGCTTATTCAATTTTTATGTTTGACTTGTTTCATTTTCTTTTCTTATTCATTTTTGTTTCTCTTTTTAATTCTTTTTTTTATAGCCATCCTGCCGGTTTCTTTGTTACTCTTGTCCCCTTTATGGTTCCGGGTTTACTGGTCAAGTTTCCATTGTATTCTGCGTTCTTCCTTTGACTCTCGTTCCCGGGGCTTTTTCCTCGTCGCCGCTATTCTCGAGCTTGGTTTCTTTCGCGTCTATTCTCTTTGGAGTGCAGCTTTCGTTCGGGGAATTGGTAATTATGGTGGCAAAAGTTTCCCAGTGCACAATTAGGATAAGATAATCGCTTAGGGAGTTTAAAATGTTGAACGGCTGAAGGAGTTATTAATATAGGAAGCATGGCTAATTGATGTATTAATCTGTAATAATTATTAATAATGTATTAAAGAAAAATGAATAGTTTCCTTAATCGACAGTGTATATACTAATATTTTATTACGTATATCATTAATTTCATAGATGTGTTAAAATTTTTCTAATTATATTTTGCACAAAATCGAGCAATGTAATTCTGTTAAAAAATTATGATAGTTTTAATCAATTCCGATATTGTATTCATAACATGTCTAACAATGGACTTCGTTTTTATAACGTGCAAAATTCTGAATGTGTTGACTACAATTGAGATTAACGACTGTACCAGTCAACTCCAAACCGATGGAAAAGCTTGCCTTCGACATATCCTGTCAATCATTTATAAAGACACTATTTCGCGAATACCATGTTTCAAAATTGACAGCGAGGTTTAAATGGATACACGTTTGGTGGCTGTCTGGGTCAAGTATTGCTGTTGAGGTTGGGAGAACTTTAACCCTTCCAACCCGGCACCTATGCACTGCACCAACTCACGCATTTTCATACACGTCAATATTTCTGCACATCCCGAGTTCAAAAATATTATCTAAAACTCGTACGTTGAAAGGATGATTATTTTATTTCAGCAGTTAAACGTAAGTCTGGTGATACAAAATATTTTTACAACAGATGTGACAAGAACAAATTTTTAATTAGAAAAAACTTTATGAAACGCTATATAGGCTGCCCAACAGAGTTTCGGCGTGACATTCTGAAGAATTACAAATGTTCTCACCTAACGCTGTATTTTTTTACTTTTCGCTGCGTATCTCTTACAAGACAGCTTTCAGGAAACTGAGAACTGTATTATAAGATGGTTATTTATACTCGAAGAATAAATTATTTTATTCAAAATTCGTCCTTCTTCTGCTGCGTGGTGGAAACTGCTTCAACCACGGCAAAAGTGTATAATAAAAGGGGGTCGATTTTCCAGCACACAGAACAAGAATTCCCCTTTAACTTTCTTTTCTCTACTCCCCTCTATTTTCCTCACCCTTACCTATGCCTATGTCCCTTTCGCTTGCTATTTTATCTTCCCCTCTTGTGCTTTCATTTTCCACTTAAAATACTGACAATAAATATCAACCTGACGCATAACTTTGCATCCACTTATTATCTTCAATAGGGATATATATATTGCCGCAATTTTTCAATCATTTTCCCCTACAATATAGCTTTCTCCGCATAACTAAAAAAAAGAACTTCCTTCCAGACCTGCCTAACCGATTACCGAAATGATTAAAAAGAACGAGCGCCCAAAAACAAAAACCGAAGCGAAATGAATATTCAGTTTCAATAAATCTACGCTTCCAACAATATTCCACCGTTCAACCAAACATCGAGCAAATCCGAGGATAAATAAATCAACCCCAATCGCGACGTCTAATTGTTCGAAACTTCGACCGAGCAATTCCAGGACATTACTATCAATCAGCCATTTATTTCGCAGCCAGTACCAGCCTATCTAACCTCCGTCTACCCTTCCACGTACACCCTCCATCTTCCTCGCACTTCTCGCCGCGATTTCCGTACGGTGTACCAAGCGGAACAGGCCAAAGCCGGCAAACCAAGACTCACACAACGAACGAAAGTGCAAACTGAACACGAGCAACCCTTTTGTGCCTGAAGTCCTCTGTTGATCCAGATCCGACCTCTCGGCACGGGAAACAGAGACAGTGACTTCCGGCCACGAAGCCGTCGCGTCGTCGGAAATTCGGCGCAACGCCCACACCGCACGCACCGCCGCGTTTCCGCTAACAGGGTCTCGACCATGCCGCGTCGCCGTCTGTTTGTGCACGCTAATAACGGCCGAACGAGTCCTATCGAGAGGGAACTAACTGCGAAACTTTCTCGCGGAGAATTCCCTTGGGAACGACCGACAGAGGACACGACTGAACCGTCCGGTAATTCATAGCGGAATAAGACCGGGATAAGCAGTAGCCTCCGATTCGCTCTTTAGACCAAACGCGAATGGTGGGATTGTTTTTTTTTTCTTCTTTCTTTTTATACGAAATTGTCGAGATGGGATTCTACTCGTTGGGGAGGTTTGGGCGAGGGACGACGAATCTTTCTGCGTAAACTGAACGACAGAATAGGGAGGAATCGGAGAAGGAAGGACATGCAGAATGGAAAATGTGCTTCGGTACAGAGGGTTGGTGAGTTTAAATCGTGAATGGGTTTCAAAGGGTGGCGCTTGAGCCGAGCTTTGTCTGATGTGTTAATTAATTAATTTGACCTTGCATTCGTTGTTTCTAATTCGTTGGGTTTTCGCCTAGCTTGTAGGCGAACAGGAACTGATGTGGTTCGAAGTTTAACCAGATCTGCGCTATTTAAATGTTTAATTATTTTTACTGTTTCTTTATGGTAAATGTATTGTTTTGGTATTTAATAAATGTATTTTGTTTGTTCAATTAATTTTAATTCTGTTTAGAATTGCACAGCACCGGCTGATTAAGGATTTGTAACGAGAAGAGTCAATTTTGGGCGAAAAAGATGGATTACAGACACTCATGCACAGATTATATCGAATTCGGCCAATTAAACATACGATTTGAAATTCTGACGATAGGATGAATTCATGAACTATAGACGAAAATGTAACTAAGCCATTTCTTCTTGAGAAGAATTGACCGAAACTTGAAAAAGTGGATTAACCTTTTTTCCTCACAACAACCTTTGCTTTTTCTAACTATTTTTTGCAGTCACCTTCTTAACATAATATTTCATTTAATCAAGGGATAACTGTGTTACATCGCATACGTGTATATTTAGAATTTGTAGAACAGTAATCGATCAGAAAACTTTTTATCTATAGCTGTCCGGTGTCGTAGAGAGGTGGCCGGCTTTTAATAAAACTTGCGACTACATGAACGAAACTCGAACGTTCCCCCACTTACACGCAAGAATGACATGAATTTCACGGATGTCCGACTGAAAGAAAATTGAGGTAGAATAAATATTGCAGCTGCAGCAAACAGCTTTAATTTATAATATTGCACTTGCTCTGCCATATTAACGAAAACATGGCGTATATACGTGGTTCAACGTGGAAACAGATACCGGACTGCCACTTATCGGTATAAGCGGAGCCGTTCAATGCCTCTTAGAACACGGCAGCGTAAAGGGGAATCGTATTTCTCTTCGCCCTTTGAAGAACGAAGTATTAAAAGCCATCGCTGCATCGAGAGGGCAAAATGCATGCACTGCCGACAGCAAAGTAAATCCCGGTTACCCCGGGAAAACTCGCGAGGAAATATTGGTGTTCGTGCAGAAGCAGTTCGGCGGAAAAATATAAAACGCTGATGAACATTTGATTATTCAATCGTTATTCGAAAACGACGCAGACGTTAGAAGTCTGAAATTAAAAGACAGCAGAACGATCCAATAAATGCTTTATCTACGACGAGAATATATTTAATACAGCGTGAAAGATTTTGGATGAAACTTCTATCTTTATGAAGAAATTCGGTTACACGGACCTAACATGGTAACGTTTACAAAAATTTAATATTGACCCAAATTACTTAATCGTGGCACGTTTACGAATTTCGTACGAGGGTTAAGGTTAAACTTGAATTCGTATTAGAATTTTAATAGCACAACTTTTTGGCAGCAGCAGCCAGGCCAATTCTTGTTCAAGCTTTTTACGGAGCTTTAGTATTGCGAAACGGCAAGTATTTTCTATCTAATAAATCATACAATCCATTCGTGTCAAAAATAATCGAGCATCGGACGGCCAATAAATTAATCGCGACCGCGTGATCAGACTCTCCCCAACACAATGCATAATTACGATTGTCCCATGAGCCAGACAAATTACGGTTATCAATAACATCGGTGCAAAATTGTCCGAGCCAGTGTCTGCATAGGAAAGAAGTTCGCAGGTCGAACAGCAGTCACGATCTCGTAAACCAGGTGGCATGTTCGCTGAACTCTCCAGCCCGACTATGGGGGTGGGTAGTATAAGAGAAGAGGTGCACGCTGCCATAGGTTTTTCCCTGACAGAAATGTTAGGTTCGTGCGCACGAAACACGTCCGTGGTATCAGCTCACAGTCTCCTCTGCAATGTATTTCCACTGATGTAGAGATTATATAAAATTACGTCGACGCAGAGGATACATAATTAATTAAGGTATTCCACCTGATACTCCGTAGCATATAATTCGTAATACTGCTGTTCATCGAATTTTGACATTTATAGCCAGAAAATACTCAGTTAAATAAATTTCGAATTTCTTCTTGAGAAGAATTTACTAATGCCCAAAGAAACTACTAACAAACTAACTGTTAGTGAATTCATCTGTTTTTGTTTCACAACCGTTGCGTTTTCCGACAATTTTTTCCAGTCCCATCCAGCCGGTCTATGGAGGCGGTTTGTATAAGGGAAGAGGTGCAGGCTGCCATAGGCTTTTCCCCGACAGAATTGCTGGGATCGTGTGCACGGAACACGTCCATGGTATCAGCTCACAGTTTCGTCTGCAATGCACTTCCGCGAACAGACGGAGGCCCGGTCATACTGTAAATTCGTAAGTTTATACGTAGGAAGTTGTGGCGGCAGGACCGTGAATTTTCCGCCGTAGGCCATCCAAAATACCTTATAATAAATATTCATTTTACCGGCTGGGGAATACGCGCTGGAAGCAATAAAGAAATCGAGAGCTCGTAAAACGAACGTTAACGTGGCGCAATGATCGTGGAAATTCGCCCTTCGAGCCGTTCCTCGAACGGCGTAACGAGGGAATAAAGTTTCCTGCCGGTCTGCAAGGAGTATCTTGCGGAAGTACGCCGATGCTAGGTGAATTAGAGCGTTTCCAGACGAGTTCTTCGGGATTTGAACGCGACCATCTTTGATACGCGAAACGAAATAGCGACGGGCCTGAGCGGGCAACCTTTCATATCGTTTTTAGTGGTTCGTACTGTCGGGATGGAAGTTCTTCGAAAGTCGTTGTAGCCGTGTCGTTTGAGAATACCCGTGTGTTATACGACAGTCGAAAATTGGTTCTGCTGCAAGGAGAGGGGGGTGGTATGAATAATTTGGAAAAATTGAGGTGCTCCGTACTTGGATAGATCGACAATACGAAATAGAATCCATTAAACGATGGTAATAATAATGTCGAATGCACGATGAAAAACGAAAATGATGAAATTCTCTTTTGACGTCCCATGTACAATCTAATTATGGGAACAAGTGTGATTTCCAATTTCTGTTTTAGATTGATTTAACACGCAATTCGGTGCAGTTTTAAAATGAGTTTCCTGGACGATTCTAAGGGACATTTTTTCGAACAATTTTTTCTGCAAGGCATAATGGAAAAAAAGTAATACGGTTAGCTGTCAGTAGCTTGTGATAGAACTTCGACGGTGTGTCCATTCTATACACGTGCGCGTGTAAAACGACTACCCTTAGTTACTCTGGCTGAGATTACAGTTTAAAGTAGTTCTACGTATTTTACGCGAAAATTCAAAATCTGTGGTACACTCATGTACGAAACTTCGTTGAATTATTCGACCATGTAAGATCATGATTGAATTCCTCTCTAAATTTACAGTTCTCTAAATGGAACAAAATGGACCGCTATTCTAAACTGTATTTTTATCCCTGAATATTCATTTGATCTCATCTAGCACACTCTCCTTTCTAAAAAAAATTATATTAGAAAAAAAAGTCGGAACCCAAAAGTATTTATTGCGAAATAAAACGTGCAATTATTTCCCGTCGAGCAATCGAAACCAATTGAATACAAAAGAATTCAGACAAAGGAAGATTGGAGCCTGAAAGGAACACATAGAACGTTGCAAACAGATGTATGGCGTGAAAGCACGGAAACAAGAATTGTGCGAAAATGAAAATAGAGGTTCAAGACCAGCGGATGGAGAACGCATTGTAGGTTCGCCGGATATTTCCATTTTTATCAGTGCGCATGGCACATGTATCGTATCTAGGACATCGGGTTTATCGGACCTTATCAGTATCGAGTAACCTTATTTGCATAGGGCAGAGCAGCGTCAGTTTTTGTTTTTTTCTCATTTTTATCCATGGTGATAGAACGGATATGAAGAAGCAGAGAGCTGTGACCAGGGAAAGATCTAGATGCTCGTCATTTTTCAGTGATACCGATCAACCAGTAAATCGCCTGCCGCTTTGATTTCCCAATGGGACATGATTTAACCTTTAACCGTGCCTCCTGTTCCAAAGTAAATTTCTTACCCCTGTCACCTATCCTTTCACTCTGTGAAATTGTTCCTTCTCCGTTATTACTTTTTTCTCGTGTTTCTTTATCATCTACGAATTGAATACGAGGCGAGCACTCTTTCTGATCCATAATTTATAGGAGACCGAATTTTCAAGTAATGGAAGTTTTTCCATCCATCTTCCTTCAAGTATACAGGGTGAAGATCAAAATACCGTAACGAAAAATTGGACTCGATTTCATGAACCTATTCGTGAAAGAAGTAGTTCGAGTCGAAAAGAAAAGCGCTTGAATCCTCTTTTTATTTGTCTATATTGAAGTCGACTTGGTTAAATAATATTCCGTTGTTTCATTATCAGTTATAGAATATGCTGGAAAATTGTTCTTGAGTTTATAGAATATTTTGTACAATGAAACAGTATGAATAAACGTCCATCAGGGGGCAAATGTTTATCTGTTAATTAATTACTAATTCTATCGAGCAAAACTTTATATTATCGAATAATGGTAATTTATCACCCACAATCCAATCTAACTATATAAGATCATTTTAATACTTGAAATGAAAAACGACAAACAATGACCGAAAAACAAATAGCAGTATATGAAGTAAATGACGTGGCAGGTGCACACAGTACAGTGGGGGTTAACGTTTCAACTACCTCCAGTAGTCAATTGATTCCAGATAGACTGTATAGTATGATTACCACTTGTTAGACCTAAAGGCCAACTACTCTATCACCTATATTCGCTATTTGACATTTCTATTACTAGTACATTATACGCCTTACTGCTGCCCACTCTAAATCGCATATTTCACTATTTTTGCTCGTAGTATATTACAAAATGATTCCATTCGCGCGGAACAGTCGACCCAACTGTATCTCAAATAAAAATCATAACCAAACAAGAAATCACTATTACACTCATTCTTCCCAATTATCCTCACTTCGGCTGAAACAAAAATCGTCACTAAAATCACCGAACAGTAATCTCAATTACTCTCGTGGAACTGAAGCAAGAATCAAAGGCTTATCCGTGCACAGTGTTTCTCATTCCGCGTCGGGGTATTCGGCGCTCGAGGGGGTCGCAAACCATACATTATCATCCCCCTCGGCCGTTTCAACGGCGCCGTTTGAAACTCCGTGGAACTATGATCCGTAACAACAGGACAGGCGTCGATTTCATACAATCTATACGCTTCGGGCAGTCGCGCGCACATCGTCGAACATTTTCTGACATTTCAAATGAAACGCGTCCCGCTCGATTTCCGGTAGCCGCACTCGAATCGGAGTATCGACTGTCACGCTGTTTATTTATTAAGCCGCGCCGGTTCGCCGTATGCATTCACTTCGCAAGTACGTTTCACGGACATGTACACTGCGTACGTTGAATAGCCGGCGCAACAATATCGTTCTGAACTGTTACAATTCCACAAAGGAGCAAGTTCACCAAACGAAGTATGCAATATTCTTAAGGACAACCGTTTCACGCGTGAGCTTATTTTGGCGATGCATACGATGCTTTTCGAGTAAGATCTGTTTGGTAACATAAAGAACTTTTTGTTGTATATTTGTGGTTGGTTATATGCTTTGGCACGTGTACTAAATTAGTGTGCTAATTAATCTCATACTGTACATTAACAGTTATCTTGGTCCATGTCACTGTCTGTCGCTGCATCAATGCTTTCCTGTGAAGTATATAGCACGTTTGAACCTCGTGAATAAACGCTGCGGGGGTGGTTTTAAGCAGGCTAGATTACGTAGTGTGGCGGAATGAGCAGCGTAAGACGCGCCTGTTGAGCTTTTTAAGAAACTGAGACTTCTTCGGAGAATCTACGAATACCTGTGTTTAATCCTAGAAAGACTGGAACGTTAACTCTAATTGTAAGATACGTGGAACGACGAACATAGAATTTGTTGCAATTAGTTTATTTTTTTACTATGGAAAACAATTTTGCAAGTTAAAATATTCACTCGTGTGATCCATACACTAACTCTTTGCACAGTGTCACATATTGTATAGAAAATAGAAAAAGCACCTTGCATACACATACTACAGGAGAAGAAAATGAACGAACAGATTTCTATTAAATCTACAGATGTACGAATTAATCACAATCAATGCAAACTATAAATATATCAAACAATCCTGACTTCACAACATATCACACAGCTGTTAGTGATATTAACTACGAAATACGTCTATTAAATTAACGTATGACAGTACTATCACACAGTAAACAAGCAGAATGACGAGTGCCCCTTTCAAAAAACATTATTTTCGAGGTGAAATAATTCACGTGCACAATGCAAATGAAATCAAGTCGGATGAAAAGCATATAACGAAAGAACAGAAGTAAAACGATTGCAGGCGTTGCACTAAATTAACGGATACGTGTGTTATACAAAAAAAACGAAAGCAGAAAGAACAACGAATAATTCTTGGTCGACAGAACTGCAGTCGGACCCTCGTGACTCCAAGTGATCGCAATTATAGGGAGCTAATTAGAGACAGTCTGAGATTCCACACCTCCGTCAACGAAACCTTAACTCGGAACTTTCGCCGTATTCTGACGTTTCCATCTCTTTCTCCGCATTTCCCTTTTTCCTAGCAAAGGAACGTCTAAAGGGGAACACATTTCACCCGTAGGCTAATACTCTTTGACGGTCTTTAATTTCCAACGACGCGTGAGCGACCGAGAAACTAACATGCTACGTGGCGTAATTACCTTCATCCGAAAGGCTTGAAACGGTGAAAACGGAAAAAAATTGGCGAACTCCTGCGATCGTTTGTTTCGCTTTTCACTTTCGCGCCCACCTCACTTTCATTACGCTTCTTCGTTTCTTTAAAGCGATGTTCAATATATTCAATATATTTTAGTAATTAGATAAAAATAAAAAGGTTATAATCGCTACCTTTCCGTACTATCTACACTCTTTTGCAGTCTGCGATCGGTGTTCTATTTTAGTTCTCATAACCCGTAGATTAAAAAGTCAAACTTTGTAAGACTTTACTTCGGTTTTATGATAATCTGTTGATAAGAAAGTCTGTCCCCGATCCAATCTCTCCAATTCCCTCATAAATTAATCAGTTCGTCGCAAAAAAGAAAAGAACTACACGTAGTATACAACGCCTGCCACGTTAAGCACGGCATTTTCCACCGATTTGCGCCGAGCCTTTCAATCCTTGATTCCCGTGCGATTCACACGTCAATCACCTACGTACTAACATTCGCGAGGCAACAAGCGTGATGATTTCATTCATCACGGCCGCTTCACAGGAACATATCGAAGCATGTTACCAGATTACATACATAGGTACACCCGGCTCGATTCGTACGGAACGAATTTACGAAGCCGTGGTTCGCGTGAAACGCGTTCACCGAGTCACGCGTCCGGGCCAGCGCGCTTATGAATTACAAATCGGCCGCGAATCGCCGCGGTAGGTGTTGGTGAATCATTATGACGAGGTCAGGGTCGACGGTACTCCCGTCTAGACGCAGGTGGAAACCCGCGAGACCAGCCAGTCGCGTCATCAATTATTACCGCTGCTTATACCTTGGTGGATTAGCTGAGGCTTGATTAGGCCGGCGTTGGAGAGAGGCGAGGACTACTCCTTCGTGTGCGAACGAATTGCAGAAGCCGTCCAGTTTCATGTGACACGTTATGCAATGCATGTCGCAGCCGCGTGCAACATCGTTGAAACAGTATACGCGAGAAATGGATACGTTTGTAAAATAACGCGGTTCGTGGTTTCTTATCGTGCAGGGCTGCGGAGGTACGTTGCGAAATTCAAGTCACATGGGATAAAGGGATTAATTGATACGCTGTTGATAATTGGAAATTGATCGAGACGGACGTTTTGGCAATTGGCATTTTGTGTGCTAATTTTTTATTTTTAAGGAAATCGTGATGGTGTTGGTTCAGAACGTTTTGCAGATACGAGAAACGTAGTAGTTTTAGAGTGAGCTGAAAGATTCGTTTGTTTTCTTAATTTTGGTATGCTTCAAGATTTTGTACTGGTCTTGGATTCACAGGTGGATGCTTGTAGAAATTTTATAGGGAGAGTTGCCTTTCGAGGTTAATTAGAATGATACTATTGACGATTAATCAATGAATATAATTATTTAAAAGTAAGCCATTCTTCATTATTAATAAATATGCTACGACGCAAGCTATTATTTGTTACCGGCTGTTTCGAATATAATACAATTTGCATTAAACGTTTCAAACAATAATATTAAATATCCCATACCGAAACAGGAGTGAAACAAATTATCACACACCTCGTCCCACGTAAGGCATCAAATTTTAAAATACGACACCATAAAAACCTCGATTAAAATCAAGACACGTACCAGACGACAGACAAAAAGAGATGTCAATTAAAACGCACCAAAAAAACTGTTCCCCTTAATTTATTTTAACACCGAACAGCGCGCAAAGTATTCCAAAGGAACAATTTATTCTGCCATCAGAAAGGGAGCCGAACCACAGAACTGTCTCCCAATCCAAGTACTTACGTACACACCAACAAACAAGAACTGAAGGAAACATCACCGCAGTTCGCAGAGCCATAATCGGCTAAAGTTCTCCAGTGGAGGGCAGTTGCGGGTTTCTAACTGTCGTTTGTTCTCGCGTGGAACAACATCGCGGCCTAAAAGTGTTTCGCGGACTTCCAGTTCCAGATCGGGCGGCTAGAATCGGCGTCGTCCCGCGACTTAAGCGTCTTCCTGACGACAAGCGAATCAAACACAGGTGTGCTGCTCAGCCTATTTCGGCCAAAGTGGCCAAGTACTTTCAGGGGCGACTCGAAATCGCGCGACAAATAGTTGCCACACCGGTACACGACAGCTCAGAAGCTTCCGGAGTGCTATCGACCAGCATCGCTCGAGATTTCTTGCCGCCCCGAGCAAGCAGCACGCGATGAATATTGAATTCCCGCGGTGTCACGAATTTCTCGAGCCAAGGGGACGAAACGTTGCAGCTCGCTGCTGTGGGAACACGTTCCGGTTTCTTCCAGCGGCGCGTCAGGTGGATGCACACCGCGCGTTGCATACAACGACCGTGCGGCAGGTGAACGTCGAAGGGGTGAATTGATCCCGGGTGGAGAAATTGTTTATTTCGCGAAAGGGGTTGCAGAGATGAGAATGAATATCGTTGCCAGCGGACGATTCTCTATACTGCGAGTTTCCTTTTAATTAGCCTTCCCTGAGTCTCGCATTTGGTGGACTCCGGGTTCGCTTTATTTTCTGCCCGATCTTTCTTTTTCTTCGTCCTTTTTCAATTCCCGTGCCGTGGGACGGGGGTGGTCAAAGACGGCGTTGAGCGAGGTTCTTTGTTAAATACGTAGAGATGGTTATGAGACTGGGGGTCCATTGTGATCTTTATCTCCTTTCAAGTATTTTCCTGTTACGTTTTATTGTATTCAATATAGTCGTTGGAGAATATTAAATGGCTTAGTTGTTCGTTCTTGTACGTTCATCTGAAAGGTACCTACGTGATTTATGGAATTCGCGTTGATTAAAAAATTCAGTGAAACGGGAACCTCGAAGGGGAAAATGAATTGTTCATCGCAAAAGGTGGCCGGTTTGGATTCAGGTGTAAAAGCTATGTTTCGCTCATTGTAAATGTATCTGCTTAAAATTGCACGAGAATTTCGAAGCAAAGTTCCGATTCAAATATTGAAATGGTTTGTAAGTTCCGAGGTTTGAATAGAATCTGTAATAGAAATTGCCCAGCGACGATGTCAAATAACCAATGGTAAAAAGAAAGAAATTGATATGTTTTGCAGTACATTATCTATGTTAGGAATATAAACATTCTTTTCCCTGATGTAAAATAATACAGTACACAAGTTTCAGTAATATTGTAAGAAAACGAGAACTCGAAAATATTCATGAAATATTCAAGTTCCTAAAGGTTTCGACTCAAGTATTTAATACAGGTATACGCTTCTTCTTAAGTCGAATTAAAACTTGAGCCCGACTAGGATACAGGACAAAGCAATTCTATTTCCGAGGCCAAAAAATTCTGGACCTAGAAACTACTGTTCCACGGAACACGAAACCTTCATTTCCACCTTCGCGATCCTCTTGAAATGCTGCAAACACAAGTGGCGGAGCGAAGACACTAACGAGGTATATTTTCAGCAGTTTCCTGAATTTTGTATATATACGTACCGTGCATACGACCCTACCATATAAAAGTTGCAAAACCGTATGCAATGGTACAAAGATCTGGCAGACGTCCTTAATTTCGTCAAATTAACAGACATTCCAGCTACTCGAATTCCGTTATTTCTTTATGCTTACGGTGTACCAATTTTTATCCAGACCATCCGAGGTCTTCGACATTCTAATCAAAACTTCAAGCATTCTTCACCTTCGATCAGAACAGGGCATCAGGGGAATAAATATTGCACATCGAAACCGAGCTTTCTTAATGCAATTGACGTTGGAAAATGTATTTTATGTATTTTGCTTCCTACAATTCCCTGCAATTAATTGCCCTTCGCATTTACACGCGCACCCCTATATAATTTAATTCTCGCATCCTCATCCACGTTACATTACCAAATCGCCCCTCAAGAATTGTAATGACACACATTTCTACTGGAACACATATACGAAAACCAAGTGTATCAGTCAGAACGGAAACAAGACGAAGGGAAAATTAAAAGAAGCTTCACGTGCGCTTTCCCCGAAGATGCCACGGAACCTCGTCGCTCCTCTTTCTTTCGACAAGTAGTATATTGTACACGAGGAACGTTTAAGAGCGATTCCGATGGAGGTGGCCGACAAACGCCAAGCAAAACGAGGAAATACCCAAGGCAGAAGGGAGGCCCCTTTATCTCTTCAAAGATGAATGCATGTAATTCAGTGCAAAGTCGCCTCGAGGCAGCGCAAAGTGTCCACGTGGCCTCTCTGAACGACGAAACGCGAAATATCCCCTTATGTCGATTGATGTCTCCTCGAATGCGAGACGAGCAAACGCGTTTGCACATTGTGTTAAGACGTTTACAAAGCACTGAAGCATTTCACGCTTTGTTTGGTGCTACTGGTTTATTGGTACTCGTGTTAAAGAGAGAGAGAGAGAGAGAGAGAGAGAGAACCGTAGTAGACAAGATCGCAATTTCAACGTAGAAATCGAATTTAATTTGGATTTTTAGCTCAATATATAATTTAGTTTATTATTAATGCTTGACTGATTGAACGCGAGCAGTCGGGCTGAATTGAATACACATGTGGCAAGAGATGGTTATTGTTGTAGTTTGATTAATATAACAGTATTTGTGTTAAATTCAATATTGTTCTTCAACTAATTGCTTTCGGGGGATTGAAATGGTCACTGGACACAAATTTATATTATTAAATATTTTTACATTTCTTTTGCATTCATTACAAACAGATTTCTGTTTTATATTAATTTGTGTTAACATATGGAGGGTTCATAAGCCGATCAGTGTAAGTCCATTAGCATTCGAACCGAGATAAATAAGGTTTTTACAAACTACTAGGAACAAAATTAGCCCACCATATATTGAGTTGTTTTAACACAAAGGTTCAATATAAAAGAAACAATGTTCTTGTTCTTTTTTTATATAATATAAAAACAATATTTTTTTCCAGCTTGCACACGAATGCACGTTTAATTACATAGATTGCCAATATTTCTAATTGAATTGTAGGTAAATTAATATATTGACCACTGTAATTCCAACGCAACAACGTGATATAAAAGTGAGCATGAATGGAGGTTAATGATTTAAATTTGAAAGAATCATAGACATAATATTAATTTTCATAATGTATCGAAAATCTGTTCTTTTCTAAACAAACTACCAAAGCTCCAACATTCGTTTTTGCTACTTCTAAAAAAATAAAATACTCGGCGGGCACACGAATTGACAAACTCGACACGATGCTTCAGTAAACTGCTACGCAAATAAAAAACTGAGTACTATCTCACAGAATGTTAATCATAGCAACCGTTTTGCCTCATTTCGTTGCCTAACACAAAATTCAAGAACTTGTACTAATCCGTTAAAAAGGGACACACTTTTCTCTTATTAACATTCTCGCTTCGTCTCGAGAAGTATAACTGCACGCGAAATTGGTGACCTTCGTTATCGTCGTTCATGCAAAATTCATGAAATTCCCGTGCAAGAGCCCGCGTATCATGTATCAAGGCAGACGGAAGAATTACACGGACGGAACATTATTCTGCGAGAGATTTTTCGATAATAATCGCGAGGATAGGGACGAGGCACTGTGCAGCAACGCTAAAAGAGAAAATCGGAAATATGAGAAAGTAAGGTGTCTGACATACATCCGGCAACCACTTGTAGGGGTTGATGTATGCAGTGCCACCCTTCCGTCTGGCCTGTGTATACCATCCCTATATACTTTACGCTTTCCCTAACCCTAAGGCGATGCTTTCTAGCTTTCATACGGCCGTGTTATTTCTCTCCACCTTTCTTATCACTTCGAACACGGCAGGCTTCAATCTCGTCCTCCGCGTCTTTCCACTCTGGCACACAGCCGCGCGCAGGATTGCAAACTTCCAAGAAATTTAGTTACCGTCAAATCCTTCGCCGTATATCCCACATCCGAATCAAATCTATTTAAATTCATATGGAATCCATCACGAGTTTCGACAGTCTCCAGCCGTGTAAGAAGCCGAATAAATATTCCGCGCAGACGTTTCCACGCGGCGTCGCTTTAACACACTCGGACATAAGACGAATTTCCTTTGGATGAGAAGGTCTCGCTGGTAGAGATTTATTTGATTAAACTGTAGAGAACCAAATAGGTCTAAATTCACCGGACTCTTATTATTTACGTATAACTTCAATCTTCTTATCATAGGTTACTGTTTCGTTGACCAAACGGATGACGGGAAAATGACACGGCCATTCCGACAGTTCTCTTCCATTAAACAAAGAGATTGCCGGCAGCAAACGCCGCTGTGGCCCAAATTACAACAAGCAGAGAGAATATGGTCCGCGAACGAGAAACGTCGAGAGATTAAACAAAACAGGAGATTATCGCAGAAGATGTACTCTAATTCTCGTCAGCATATCTATCTGCATTATTGAGTAATTGCTAAGCCAAACTATAATCTACTATTTAATCTGTAAAATAATAAGACGGAGAAATGAAAGCGAAAATAGTATTTGTTCAAATCGCAATTCATATTAAATCATAAATTAGCAGCTGCGCGCAAAATGATTTAAAATTCTTACAGAAAATGAAAAGAAACGAAACAGAGCAGAAAATCTCCGTTTCTTTATCACCCAATGCAAAAGCTACACTGTCGCGGTGGAACAATCATAACAGTGCTCTGACATTCGAATTAATTGTATCGCGACGGTATGAATCGTGGTTGTGAAGCTGCTCAGAAATCCAGGATACAGGCGAGATTGTCTGACGCGAAACTATTAATATACGAGCAAGCAAGACGAGTAAACCGAGCGTGCATTCAAGAGGCGTTCCCAAATCTTCCATTATCCTCAATATCCAGAGAATTCCGAAGCAAGGCTGGGGGCAACCTTTAGGCAATTAAAAAACAAGTAAAAAAATCTGGAACAGTGTTGCATTACTTTTTCTATACAACAAAAAAGTAGTAAAGTTCAGGGGATCACTTCGATCCAATCCATTTAGAACCAATCTCCTGTAAAATTGTTCAAATACTCCGATATCCACTCTCCGAACCCTAACAATTTCCCTTCATACACTTTCCAGTATCATCCAAAGCGACAAAGATTTCCCAATCCATTGGCCACCATACGGCAGGGATAAAATAACCATCCACTCTGCGCTAGAAAATCGCTCGATCCCCAAAAATCGAATCCCTTTTTGACGGAAACAAATACTAACATATCAAAGCGAAAATATACGAAGCTTGTATCGTTCGAATGATGAACATTTAAAAAAATCCAATAGTCCGTACCACGCCCGTGCGCATCCAATTTCCATTAATTGAGACTCTACGTTCGAAATAGATGGCGAGCTCACGAAACACAGATTGGAGAATAATTACAAGTAAAACAAATATGCAAAGTGTAAATCGTTAAGAAGCACTGACATCGTACATTTCGTACGTCGGTATAAACATGATATTTATGGTCTAGATTTCATGTGCACATACAAGTAACTAAAAAATGTATAAATCGTTTATTCATTACATACAATTATTTAAATAACTATTACATACTGAAGATCAATCTACAATGCAATTTAATAGATAACGTTTCTTATATCCTGCGCTGCACTTGACAGTAATATAAATATTACATATAATTTATAACTGATCTACAGTATATAATTATAATACAGCACTGCACAACAAATTGCAATTTAATGCAATTTAAGCTGAACGAAACAACTGTCGCACAATAAGCCATGCAGGTGCATATGTACTTTGAACGAACGAAACAAATAAACGAAAGTATACCTAATTTTTATGTCACAAAATATAGAGACATATTCCTATCAGTAAAATATCTAATTCTATAATGTACTTGCAGTGCATGCGAAACGACATTCTTATTCACGCTGTACTATCGGCGCGAAATTTTCAGTAGCCGGTTGTATCTTCGACAGATAAACGTGATTCGCATTACAAACTAGCTGCAATGTTATTTTGCCCAACGTGTTTTTATCAAAAACATACCGCGCCACGCTGCGTGTACGTTACTCGTCTCCGTTGTCCCTAGCGAGCAGCATGAGCCACAGATAAAGAACGAAAACGGCCGAAATTAAATGTCACGTCTTGCTGGCTGAAGTCGCAAAAGAAAACCGGAAGAACATCGTGAGGAAAACAATACGAACTCGAGGGGCAGTAACCGCTGAAAACCCGGTGACGTTGCGCGGCCTAATTACGAGACGCGCAGCAAATGATATCGAGGTAACGAAATGGGACTGAAATCGTGATATTTTAAAATACATGTACCACGACTTTTCTGCTCTTCTATGAAATTAATTAAACGAAATCTGAGCCATGGTGAAGAGTATTGAATTCAGTTAACGGAAGGTAACCATCCACTCTGTACCTGTTAGAAAATTACTCCAATCGGAGAGTCCCACTCTTTTTTCAATTCACTTGAAACAAAAATAACTCTCCATCGTTGTAGCAAATTATCGGAATAATTTCGATTTTATATAATCCGTTTAAATCATTTCATAATACCATCTGTATTTTCTTTCGTATTGTTCTTGACAAAATATCGTAAAATAGCTCCCCATTCATTGAACGCCTTTGGATCGATTCCCGTACCAGGAAACAAAATATACACGAAATAGTTTGAATAACTAAGCTTGATACTTATTGAACATTTTGATTACCCAGAGTCGGATTAATAGCTAATAAAAAAATATGAAAATAAAATACGATACAAAATTAATAACAGTCAACTAAAATAAAAATATTAAGCAATACATAAAATATAATACTTCTATACTAGACTGCCTTTCTTCCTCATACTACGTATACATATTCAAAATTGGTACCCAAGAGTTTTCCGATGAGAAAATATTTTCATCCATGGCAGGGTGACGAAATAATGAACACTTGCATACTATAATAGCTTGTATTATCCAAACACTACAATTAGGCTATACTATTATTAAATATTAGATAAGAAATATTAGAAAAGATGTCAAACATAAAAATATCGCGGCCATGCGCGGGAAACAAAAGAAGGAGAGACATATGTCTACTGCGTGCTTGTTGCCGCGTAATTATGAACGGTTCAACAATTTTCACGGAATTTCACATTACAAAAACTTCTATTCAATTTCTCCCTCAAACTCCACATTCTTCTAACAAACCATCATCAAGCAACGCATATACTTGTGCATGTCATTAAAATATAATCGCCGTCTGAATATCACACTCAAATCCCTATTCCGATATCTACCAGTTCCAATCCCTCGTTAGAACTCGATTATTCTCCATTGCTCACCACGTCCGACCGAAGGCGATCCCGGGCAAGAAATGCGGAACGCGGGCGAAACGGAACACGAGGAAAATTCACAGGGAGCAGCCGCGCCGAGTCGTAAATCGTCGCGGGTTAAGCACGCAGATGAATCCGGTTGAATTAATTTCGCGAGCAAAACGAAGCCGTGTCGCGAACCACCGGGAAATAGAAGAAAAACAACGAGCAACCAACCGGGATGGACCGCGGAATTACGTAGTCTGTTTGCGTTAACGAAAATGGAAATGTCGTGTAAGGGACTGGAAAAGCTGTTCCTCCAACGAAATGTATGAAGCATTACGACCCCTGCCACACCCCTGCCTTTTTCGACCCCCTCACCGCGTGTACGCAAAATACCCTGTCGTATCTTTCAGGCCAGACACGGTTAATCCAGTCGTGCACGACCGATTGTGCGCGCAGCGACGATTAAGAATTAAAAGCAGCAAAGAACGCATCGACACTGTGCTCCCTTATCGCGTTTCTCGTTCGCCGTAGTTGTCAGTTCTGTAATTTCTCCGCTGTTTGATCGCCGATGCGTTGAACGCATCGGCTGGTCTGAGGACCGCGTATGGAACATCAGGAAACATCGGCGATAATCAAAGCGGAATGATACAGGAAGGTTTGAACGCGATGGCGGACGAGTTTATTTGCGAGGTGGAAATTATGCGCTGTCGTTTGACTATTCCGTGGTGCGCTCTCGCGTAGGTGGTTTCAAGAGTGGATTAAGAGGGATGTTTTGACGAGTGCCTCTTGTGAATTGGATGTACACGTATACTGGTCAAAGATAGAGACGCTAGCTTGTGGGGCCTTTGAGACGCGAAGCTGAGGATTTTGTTTCGCGAATTGGATTTGGTTGATAGGGTGTATATATCGTAGGTTTTTTTAGGGAAACGTGAATGTGATTTTATGGAACAGATTGGATTTTCTTGGTCCTCGTTTTGTGAACAGTAATTATAATTCGAATATTTTGTGTTAGCGGTGGAATTTAATTTGTAGGGCAGATCCGTATTCATTAGATTACATGATACGTTCCATGTAATAAGAAAATTAGAGAATAAGGAGGGCATTATAATTTTACTGAATTGTACTACCGATGGTTTGAGTTAAGTTGCAAATAGCGGGGGTATATTGTATACAATTTGTTCCCACCAACATTCGAACGTGCAACCTGATGAAAGTTAGATTCGTTCGAGCCTGTCTAACTCTCATCTAACACCTACCAAACTATCGACCCCAGGTTCAAATCCGCCTAACCCTAAATATACAATATATGTATAATATGTAAAGCTGTCTAAAACAGAACTACATATATCGAATTTAAGTATCGCACTGAATCTACCCTATTTGTTTAAGCTCCTTGAAATTAGCTACTAAAATCATTTTGACCGTGTCTACGAACTTTATTATTTACTTCGCATCGAAATGATTTGTGAATGCGAAAACCAACAACATTTAATTACTATATATATGCCCGTGTCACAAGTGTAACGCTTCAAATGAATTTTACTTATGTCGCATATCAGGGACGAAAGAAATCTCGTCTTCCAGCTGCGCTTGACGATTCAACCAATCTCCAACAAAGCAAACTATTTCTGGAAATCAACGTGTACCTTTCGCGTGTTGCAAAAACATTCCGCCCTTTACTCGCATGATTCGTGAATTTTCCACCCACCCTACCGTGTTACTTTTTACCCAGTAAATGAAAAAGAAATCCCGCCCCAGCGTTGCAACATTGGCACAAAATACACTGGCCCTTTCATTTACAGCGGCGGAACAATTTCATATCTGCCACGTATATTTCGATGCAAACGAACAGCCCCGGCGGTAATTACATTAGAATGCACGGTGAACGTGCTACGGATTTTACTGCGACTTCGCCCCTAATTATTTACTCTAAATCCAGCGGAATCCCCAATGAACAAAGCTAGTAAATTCACCGGCTGTCCCGTTGTTACTACAGCTGCTCCGTTTGCTTAATAATCAACCGCGGGTCTACATTGTTCGTGGGAATGTTGTTTTATCCTCTTCGTGAAGGATTAACGTGTACCTGGGCGGAGGATGAATCTTGGATGAATTTGCGTTAAAAATATCTGACGATATATATATCGACGATACGACAGAAAATGTATGTCAAATTTAGATCCAGGAAAAACAAATCTATCCAACATGGCTATTCTAATCAACTTCCAATTTCATTCCTGTACACCAACGTAACGTATCTTAAATATATACCCGTGCGTAATATTTATCGTAGCGAATGATCATATTTTAATAACCATTCTTCGAAACATACAAGCCAACAAAATCTTAACGACTCCGTTGCTTAACCTAATGTATACATACATACATACATTACCTAACATACAATACGCAGTATGTACTGTTACTCTGCATCAGCATCGTCGCAATCTTTCACGAAGGAAATATCCTTAGCTCCTCCCATAAATTCACACACGCGTGAACACGTTAACGTGTACCGGGAGTTTAATTGCAGAGGGCACGTGATCGTTATTAAAACCATAGAGATGCTCATCGATAATGCTCGCAGGCGCTATCTCGTTCTCGAACGCAATTACCAGCGGCCACTTAAATCTCAGTTGTCGCCGGCAGTACGATCGTACCGGAAGCGACGGAGGCGAGAGACGCGGAATATCGACGAGCAGATTGCCGCCGCGTTTTCTTGGATTTATCGGCGAGACCGTCACCGAGAAGACCACTTTACGACCGCTGGGACACGTCCGCGAAATTTATGGCGCTGTTGCAGAGACTCGTTGTAAAATAAACATTTTAATGTACAGAGTTGTCACGCGCAGAGGGAACAACATCGATGGGGGATGTAGGTCTGCGAATCGAAAGGAACGAATGTTTTTGCATGCTATATTAAAAGGGTGATCGGCGGAAGGAAACTGAAGTTTACTTCAAAGTGAAATTTTCTATATAGTTTGTATACGAATGCGTTCAACTATTTTGTCAAACGAAATGACGGATTTATTCATAATGTGTTGATCTGTTCGTATGCGTTTTATTTGCTTGGTCTGGAAATTTCATCGAGAGTTTTAAGTTCTGCCGAACGTAAGATTTCATGATTAACTCGGTCGCGGGGAAAGATAATGCATAGCGGATGTTAAGGAAGTGCAATTTCTGGAATTCGAGGACGCAGAGAATAAAGAATTCGATAAGCAATAGAATTACTTATTTATACAAGGACGATGTGTTACGTAGGTAGTAAGTACTTGATAGTGAAGTTCCAAACAACGTGTAAGAATAATACAGCAGACTCACCAACTTTAACCAGTTCTAAACAATTTTTATGAGTTCATTTCTGGCCACGGCCAACAAAGTGCCAGGGAAACTAGTTAAGCTTGGATTTATTCTATACTGGGTTCAGAGGGAGCTGTTTAATGGTAGCTACTCCGCTTCAGCGGCAACACCAACTCGTTGTTTTTGACCTACCAGCTAGTACATTTATTTGTCTACTTATTCATATGCAAAAAACAGCATTCACGAAAACTTTCGCCCAACAGAAATAGGAAACAATTGTTTATTTCTATAAATTCATTTATTGCATAAAATAGAAAGCAACCGGATCGTACTTCTCGCCTAACTAAATCAAAATTTCATCAAGATTTTACGTTCCTTTCGAATCCTCCTACATTTTTATGAGTTTCTGCGCGTTCGAAAAATATTACTCTTCGTTGAAATTTTCCTCCATGAATTTCATTTCGAAGACTACTATTTTAAGGTCCACCACTATTTGTCTACCATTATAAACCCGGATGACTCGGTTAAGTAATGTTCGCTCGAACGAATAAACGAATGGCTACGTACACCAATCCACGTGCGTTAAAACCATTTCGTTCCACGTTTGATACCGTCCGTCGAACTCTGAATTTTGCTTCCGTATTCTTTGACTCCGTCAGGTATTGAATTCCTCCTCTATTCGGCATCCCGTTAAATTCAACTAAACACGCTGCACGGCCACGTTTCGTAAGCATTACGTATGCCTACATGCATCGGTAGGTCATACCGCACGCACCTGCTTACGCCCGAAATTCCACGCGCATTCCTAGAATCTATTCAGACACAAATTTCACCTGAAATAGGTCGAAACATCCCAAACGGCGGCTCGAACTCTCGCTTAGAACCGTGAACACTTGTAATTCACATGGCGTAGCTTAACCCTTCAATACGTTGCGCTTAACCTTGTAACATTCGTAATCGTCTGATGCACACCGAATGAACAAATGAAGAGAAATTTTTTAATTGGTTGTGTATTACGCGATAAACTGCTGCACGATATGAAACACTAAATTCGGCTGATACCCGTTAACCTATTTGCGTTGAATGTCCTATGATTAGAATTGTCTGTGCGATTGTACGGAATTTTAAATGCAATTTTCTATATCTTTATAATATCATTTTCCCTTGGTGAATACAATAATAGCGCAATACAATAAATATCAATTTTATTTGATTACGATTTCAATATCAACCGCGCATTATATCAATAATGTTATATTAATGGCATTGGCGTCTGTTGAATTGAACTTGAAATTTGCACTGTGATTGATCGAACAGCGGTATACTATAGTATAGTACACGACTCAATATGCGTGATACAGTGGCCGCGTAATGTAGCAGAACCCTGTTAATTGTACTCCGGAAGGACCCGCTAATTTGACAAGCCCCCTCCCGCCAACACTTCCTGGAATCTACACGAAGGATCGATAACAAAATTTCATTGTCATTCCCATTTACAGATTTATATTTTCATTTGCATTTACGTTCCCTGGATGCAGGAAATCCTAATACATTAATAATCAAATTTACATATTCATTCGTTATTTCTAATATAAACACGAGTAAAATATTCGTTAATACATTATTCATTTTCGCCTGCATCCACGTTTAACGTGGATATATCTTGTGCAAATTAGTGGAATAATATTTCGAACTTTCGTACATCCTTCCGACAAAAATCGCGGCTCCCGAAAAGGCTTATACATTTCTGAACACCCTCCATCTGCATATAACGCATACCTTTCAATTTCGTACCTTTTATCTTTATCCGCACTGTACTTCAAGTTCTTCTACTTTGAACTCAACAGTTCGAGAGCACTGCAGACATATCCACGAATAGAAGTTCACGCATGTTTTATCCTAAATTCAAATTGTTCAAGATTATTCTCCGGTGCAGCGAAAGAAATCGTGCTGCGTCGCGAGACAGATGAAAATTTTAACACCCTCATTTCCCTGTTGCTTCGTGGAACTTGGAACAGAGCCCTCAGCCACCGTTCTCAACGAGATTAAGAAAAATCAGGGAGACTCTGTTGGCCCGTGGCTCGTGCAGGGTCGAAAGATCCGCTGGGTAATGAATGGCTGAATGGATGTGGGTCAGGTCAGGAAATGGTGAATACTAACTCGACCGTATCACCAAAGGCACCGATGGAAAGAGAATTCGACGAGAAGAATCTGGTGAACAACATCCACGTTTCTCATTTGTTCTCCCCGGCTGCGTTATGAATGCATCGTCGATAAAAATCTCGATCCCCGTGAGATGAACGTTTTCGAGCCTGAACACGGCTTTATTACTGGATCGATTGCAGAGGTATTAGATGTTGTTTTCCTGTGCCATTTAATAGAGTTAACGGAGGCAAAAGTATATGCTTAGTCCCAAGTACAGAATATATGCAGACTGTTACGTTGTTCATAAATAATGGATAATTATGTGAATATATAGGACGTAATATTTCTTGGGAAATAAGAAAATAAGTTGTTCATAGTTTTCGGTTTATTGTGCGGTATTACTGGTCGACTTGAAATTAATAGTTTCAATCCTCAATCATGTGATACGGAATTACGATTACAATTTGAACAGAATAGAACGAAGCAAGCTTTCATTATTGTTTACAGAAGTGAAAACTCCAAATTGGTAATTGTAAACCAATTGTTAACAAATTATGTTAACAAACCAACAAATTGTTAAAAAACGAGTAAACAGTTTCTTCGTAATGAGTGGCCTAATTGAAAATTAGAACTTCCTATCGGGAAATAAAAAAGTACTCCGCCGTTTGATCAGACTTTACGTAAAAGCCAAAGAGAAACGGGACATTCGATGCATTTGAAGAATGAACTCCCCTTCAAGCTCGTATCCTCTATTATTATTTTACTACACTTAATTACATCAATCAAATTCCTGCAAATCGTCTTGCTTGAGCGAAACGCAAGTCATTGCGTCTGGGTTCTACAACCGCGTCCATTCAGAACTCCTCTAAATTAAAAGACAGGCGTGTCGGCTATGCTAACGTGGCATTCCGTGGAAGCACTTAATTCGCTGAGCCGTGCGCATCGTAAAAATAGCTTCGAATAAAAATATGAAATGTCAGCTAATAAAGGCGCGGAGTAACCTCTTACGTTTCACCTTGGTTGTACTAGAGATCGATTTTCTCAGAGTGTTGAATTTAAATTTACGGCGTCGTGTCGGGGGATACAATTTCACGGAAGCATCCAGTCGTTGGGAATAATTCCTGACGCATACAGGTCGCGCAGCCCGATTTTACTTCGCACACGTACGAAATCGTAAAAGTTTTATGAAACCGAATGATATCGAGTCTCGTGACTATGCACAGAAGGATCGCCGTCACGCGCAATCAAAATTAATGAGAATTTCAGCTCACGGTGCGGCGATGCGAAGGGCATAAAACGGAACCGTATTATTTTCATTTGAGATATTTCGTAAAACCGAATCGACGGCAATTAACATATTTCGAACTATTCGTTCATTTATCTCGAGATAATAAAAAATATCATTTCCTACGGCTGCCCGGGTTACGTGTGCCGAACTTCGTTCGTATAACAAATGTCTATGGCACTGAACGAAAACCATTTTATGCCAGACTACAAATAACACGTTCTTATTTTTCCGGAAATAATGTATAATAGCAGAGCTCGGGCGAACAAGGTTGGAAAAGTTTGCTTCTCGGTCCTACTGTTTATCACCTCTGAGCTAACCATAAATTTTGCAGCAGTGTTTCCAGCGATTCAGACATTTTTTTTATTAACCCTTTCATGCAGCGCGAAGCCGATATTTTTGTTGCAAAATAAAGTTGAATCGAAACGATTTTCCTTTGTGATACACTCGATGGTTTTGCAACAGTGCAGTTTCATAATTATATTTTAATGCAATGAGGTCGACATAATGTTAAACAGAATGGTACTCGCAGAACGAGGTATTTATATTCGCTGGAATATTACGAGAAAATGGTTTAATAATTATTAACATAATGTAAATGAGAATTAATTGCCTTTCCAACAGTCTTAATAACAACATTTTAGACTACGTATAAATATCAATGCAAACGAATTATTAATCTTTCAACTTTCTAATGGATACAAATTAATTGTCATTTTCAGCTGTCGTGTAACGCTCCACAAATATACACATAATATATCTTAATTTGTCGCCGACCGCACATTTTATTCAAACATCGCGAGGCAATCCTTTCATAACATACGTGTACGTACTCTACGTACGTGGCCATATACCCGCGTATCGCGCAGCCGCGATTCAATTTCGCACGGAATTACTGGCCGAGACGAGGGACAAAAAGGCTCGTTTCACGGCAAAGAAATATATCGCCGCTGATTGACCAGTTTCGGGCAAAATCAATAGGCCTCGTGGCGCTCCCTGCAAGCCCCGCCGCTTATATCGAATCGTTTAGCACGCGAAACACGTCGAAATCCGGCCGCAATATAAATAATAAGCTTTGGTCGATCGACCACGGGATCAACGTAAAAACGGAAGAAAACGACCGAACCCGCGTTTATCTTTACGAGGCGAGCGTGTAAGTGATTTTCAGCGATGTAACGACGGCAGTAAAACCTTGCGGGGAACACGCCGTGGCAATCGGTTGAAAAGGCGGCAATTGCACGGCGGTGTAACAAAGTGGGTACAAATGGCGGTGCAAAGAAAATAGGTTTGCGCGACGCATACGTATCGGGTCATTCGACGAATAATGTATGTTTTCGGCCGATTTTCGATGCGCTGAAAACATTCTTCTTTATAATGCATAACGAAGCGGTGCCGGTATATTGGTTCTGTTACGTGAAGTATGTACGATGTATCCCAATCTCGATTATCGTTTTACAATCGTTCAACGATTCAATGATCGATTTTTATTATTATTTTTATTAATGAAAGAAATGCAAAGATAGAAGTTCTACGAAGAATACCCCCGAACGACAATATTTTGCGTTACTTTTGCTTACTTCATTCCTTTATGCTACCTGCAGAAATTTCGTCACTTTGAATCAGGTACGGAGAATTTCGTGGCTCCACTTGCCTCTCAATACCGACTGACGTATCGTCGATCCACGAGGACGCCAGATTTCCAAAGCACGTGACCGAGGGCTTTGCAAAGGTTTCCCGTTCAGCTTGACGACATGTGCAGCGTTTCCGCATTGCACACCTGTATATTCTATGCAGCAGACTTACACAAGGTATATACACGAATTCGCGAGGCCGACAGAAAGGTTTTCATTATTATTCTTCAATATCGGTACTATGTTATTTGTCAGCCGTACGAGTTCAATGTGCCGCGAGATCAGAAACGAAATATGTACCTCGGATAAATTGAGGTATAACAAATTTTGTCGACTACTTTTTCAACGGAATAGAATTTCGGAAAGGTTCCATGAAAAGTGTTTAATTTTCAATGTGTACTACCTACATAATTGAAAAGAAAAAATATACAGTAATATCATAAATATTTATAATATTTTTTGACCAAAAGTAAACTGAGATTTTACATGACGTAGAACTCTTGAAACGTTTATGCAATAAGGATAATGTCTTATCAGCCCTAAGTGACGCTTGCATTATTCTCTAAAATTTTGGTCGTACCACTTGTTTTACATGCTCACGTGATCGATCCATGAAGCATACATACTTTAACACCCTTCTCACTTTACAACCACACTATGCCCCTCGAATCTTCGCTTAAAAAATTCTTTAACATACCCCGTTCAGAACCTTGCCTATACCACTTCGATACTTGCGTACTGAATAACCAAATTCTAAGATATTAAATTCTCTATTCCATAAACGAGAAGAAATACGCCGCAGTAAAAATTCACCCCTCGCCCCTCGTCGATCCAACATTAAATAATTCCAAGCATCGGCCAAATCATGCCCCCCCCCCCGATTCTTTCATCCCCCAGTGCAACAAAAATTGAAATATTCCATCGTAAAAAGGGATTCCGTCATGCGCGTTCCCAGATTTTGTCGGGAAATAATTAAATTCCGCCCAGTCCTAAAGCACGCATTCGCGACAGTGTTGTCAAAGCGGAAACGAAAACGTCGAACAAAATACTCGCTTAAACGCGAAACGCTTTTCCATACGGAAGTCCATTAACAGCCTCGTCAAAGCCGCCGGCTAATTAATCGACGTCGATCAACAGCAAAGTCGCGTTCAGGAAAATGAAATATAATAGAAGTGGCAAACCTTAACAATCGATCGGCCTCCACTATTCGCCGGACTGGTGACTGCGCGCCAGAAGAAGAGTGTTTTCGCGATCGCGTGCAAAACGAGAGGCGAGATCGCGCACAGGCGGGTCGTTCGAATGAAATTCTCGGGCCCCGGCATTATGCGAATCGCTTTTTGCCAGAAGGCGCATCTGCCACCAGTTAGATCTCCGCGGCCACGACTGCCGGACGCTGTTAAAAAGCGTACCCGATTCGTTTTCCGATAGCCGGGCCACAATTACGTTCGGACGAGCGATATGCATATCCGACTGCTGCGATGTCCCTTTATTTTCAACGGTCCGCCACTGCAAGGTGTTCCACGGACGTGCAGGGAATTTTTGTCGTCCCGCTTCATGGACGTTTTCTATGAGCATTTTCCTCGCTGGCCATTGGTATGTAGAAAGTGACCGAAAGAAGTGCTGTCGAATGTTGGAAACGAGATTGGAATTTTTTCGTTGATCTAAATCCGGGAATTGGGTAGTTTTGTCTAACTGTTCGTTGAATTCAACTTATTGAGAGTAGATCTTGGTAATATTTATGTTTCAAGTCGTTGAATATTTCATATATAACACATTTAGAGGTGCAGCGGGAATACGTAGGATTGCAAAACTATTAAATTTACCTCACTGGCCGATTACTGGCACTAACCTGACGTTCAAAGAAGAAAACGCGTATGTACGTTGGTGTAGTAGCCCGAACAGAAACAATTGCAGTACGTAACTAAAATATCCCTAACTTCTCAGAAATTGTATTGAGAAAGAAAAACAATATTATCGGTTCACGTTGCATGTTTGAAATCGTTCGTACGAGTGCATACAGGCTCGAGGCCGATCTCCAATAGGATAGCACGATTGCTATCGTGCTCTCCCAGCGTGAAAATGAAATTTCCGCCTCTCAAAAGACTACATTGGTGTCCCCGGTTGCAGCACAGCATTGACTCGTTGAACGCGCGTCTTGTCATTCACCATTCGAGTCATTAACCCAGTGTCGAGCGTGTACAGCAATCGTGTACGCTGATCGATCGGATCTTCCGTAACCAAAATCGCACGCTTTGCCACGTGTTTACCCTCTTCTGACTCATGCCAAGCGGCGATAAGTTCGTTTCGCTTTGCGTGCACGTGAAACAGTGCAGGGTTGCAAATCGTGGATGTAAATTTTTGGCTCTGACATTTGAGAAACGACAAAGTCTCGATGGGCGTCGATGTTGCGGCTGGGAAATAAAAAATCGCCCTGAAGTGTGCACTGGATAGATGGTGAGGTATTGTTTCGCGTGATGTGTGAAACAGATGGGCGAAGATGCGTATTGTCGAATTTTGTTTAGATATCCGTGTGTTTGTTGCGCGTCAGAGACAGTAATGAAAAGTTTAACGTGTGAATAGGGAATAGTGTGTGACAGAATATAAGTTGAATGAAATATGAAGTGGCGAAAAGATAATATAAGGAAGACAAATGAGAAATTTATATGGTTGTTGGCTATTCGGAAATCTATTTTGAACGTAAATATTGAAGCAAGTCATATGTTCGTGTGAATATTTTACACGGAATTCGTTATGGTTTATTTTCCTGCACAGTATATTTTAAAATGTGGTTATCGTCCTGAATATCTTCTTTACTTTAAGGCAGTTTTTTTTTAATTCAACCAATTAAGAACAATTTTATTCCGTTTATAGAGAGTCTAGGCGTATCTCCGTTCTACTCATCAATTCATTCATAGGAATCAAAGCGCTCCCACTTTTATTCCGCCTGAAGTTCGCCAATCATTTGTTCTAACTATGCTCGAAAGTACGCCAACGCTTAAATCAACTATTGACGATCCAAGTAAAGCACCCTCGATTTAATTCACATATTCGTTCGCCAGCCAGCTGCATATGCGCGATGAAAAACTAATATTTCCAGCGATATTCATCAATCTCCGTATACCGAATGTTTTCCTATCAAAAATATGAACCATTCCTGCGGAACAAACATTCCCGTCGAATGGAAAATGGTACGTTTAATTTTCAATGCTTCCCCGTCAATTGAAACGAAACATAATTGTTGTTTTTCATCTTCTTTTTTTGTGAAAAACCAATTGGAGACTCGCCCCAGGAGAGACAACGAACTTACTCTATTGCGATCCAAATGCGAATGAAACATTGCAAATTAAACGACGCCGCCTATTGCTCGTAGCATTCAATTTTCGCAAGTTTAGAGTTGGAACAATGCTGTTCACCGTCGCTTGTATTTCATTGCGATATTAATTCATCGGACTTCCTGCTTTTGCGTTTACTAATTCTCAGACTGTTAGCTTTCAGTGAATATTTCATCGATTAATATCCGTGTTTTATTCAAATAAGAAATCTAAATTATAAACGCGATAAGACTTCGATACAAAAATAGTCACCGTACTTTTAATTTCAGGTAATCGATTACAACTTCGGAAAAATCTACCTGAATTTCCATGCTACGTTCCAAAATTATTACACACACGTCGACACTCGTACCATAATGCATTCCCATATAGGGGAAAGTTTACGAGCATTCCAAGAAACTATTCAGACGAATATCCTAACCGAAACGGAACTTCATATTCCAGACAGCTATTCAACCCTTTCTACACGTCTCTAAATCTTCGCTATTCGTAGTTAAAGCACACAAAGTTCGTTCGCGGCAAATAAATCATCTCCAAGATAGGGCTATTATAAATGATAGTAATATTATTGGATGAAAATCCAGAATGACAACTGGTAATCGATTAAATTTCGTGAATTATTAAAATCACGTACACAATAAAACGATCAAGAAGTCAGAAAACATTGAATCAATACAAAAGTCATGTATAAAACTGGAATTCTGACAAAAAAACTCAACGATGAAAATTAAAAAATTAAAAAGCAGATAGCGTTTCTTTTAACACATATGTATTTATGTGTTTACCTTGGACCTGACACTGATCAGTTCACATGAACCTCCTACAGCTGCAACGAACTAAAATAGTGTCCCTCATTTATCGCACTTTCTTTTAGTCCTGTACGAATTGCTACTTACAAACCCTGTCCCCGCCGTTGTCTCCCTTTTTCTGTATTTACCCGCGTCGTTGGCGACGCTTTTTACAGATACGACTCGAGCACACTAATTCAGACTTTGTGCAATCTCGCGATTGTAACTACCGTACACGCATATATTATACCAAATCATAAATTTAGGACAGAGAGCAAAGTTACTCTCGTTTATTAAAAAAAAAACGAATGGGAAATTATCAACGCACTAACGAAGTTAATTAACGGCAAGTATTATTTAAATGAAAGTATTATAAATCCACTTTTGTTTCTGCAAAAGTACTCAATCAGACTGACTAATCAACAGATTTAAAAAGTCGTTCAAGAATAATGAAATACAGCATACACACGATCCTAAACTAATCATCCAGAATTCTATTTTGCAACGATTACTTCAATAAAAAAAAAACCGGACTAAAAACTTTTCACCAGAATCCTTAACTGCTGAATTTTCTCACGAACTCGTCACAAACCACCAAGGACACGGAATAAAGAACGAATACAGAAGCGGGTACCTCGTTTCGTAGCCGCTTCTTCCCAGCATTATAATGTATACATCGAGTTCAGGCAGACACGAAGAACTTATTAAGAGGAAACGGCTCGAAACACTACTCTCTTCGCGCCAACTTAGCGTCGAGCTTATCCGACCTCCGTTTCCGCCATCTCTCCTCCCAGTCCCTCAAATTAAATCTCCGGGCCTGCTCGATACTCGGCAGACTGTGTAGCCGCGAGATCTCGCGAACGAAATCTGCCGTTCCCCCGCCGAGAGACCAATACCAACTGTCCAGAGGGCGAAAGGCGAAGGGTAGATACCTTGCCCCTATCGAAAGCGATGTTATCGACAGGTATGTCAATAATTTTATGCCCTGCTTGCTCCTCGAGTTCCGTCTTGGCAAAGCGTAAACGTTGAACGGGTGCTGCTCGTTTCCGCGATCGTTTCCTTCCCGAAACATACCACGATGCGTATCAACAGGCGGCCGTTGACGCGGACCATTGACGCGACACACGAATTATAATGGAACCGAAAGAGGGGGCGCGATAAACGGCTGGTATAATGGTTTCGCATAGAGTATTAAAGTTAAATGAAAACAGAGAGAATTGTATTCCTGAGGTGGTTTTCAGGATTCAAATGTTCATGATTTTTAAGCTTTCAGGCAAAGAACTAATGTGATTATGATTTTTCACTATATTATTCGATAATTCCTCTTTTAGATTCTCTTGAAGAAAAATTGGAAATTCTGTAATTGTATCACCTGTAAAAGGATAACCCTCCTCTGCTGACAGATTGTCAAAGAAAATTGAATAATAAGTGAAAATGAATCTTTTGATAGACATAAGATGTATCCTCGGTTACTTCCCGTGCTATCATATTATTTCACTTTGGGGAGGTATGTATTTGTGTTCGGACTATTGACAAAATTCTATAAAATATCTGTGTCAAAGGGTAGGCTGAATTTCGTTAAAATGACAGAGTGTATCCCGCACATAAAGTTTCAGACAAACGGCACGGAAACTTTAACGGGTTTTTCTTGAAACCAAATATTAAATATTAGTAGCCGATTTGAAAAGAAATCCTCAACTATGACTAAAAAATGTTTAAAACAGAAATACCCCCCAAATATCAATTGCTGTCAAATTAACAGGCAAAAGCGATGAGAAATAAAAATCAATGTCCACCTGGCCAAGGAACTGATTCAATCTCTCGCCTCCTGCTAGTTCGTTCATTTTTGCTTGCATAGAGGCGAGAGGGGAAAAGAGAACGCGGTGCTAATCCATTTTCAGCGGATCACCGTTTAAATTGTACCGCGGGGTGCCGCGTGAAACGCAGAAACGGGAAATATTTTTTTCATTCACGGGAATCGATCATCTCCGATATCCGGCACGGCTCGAGTCGAAGTTAGGCTCTGGACACGCGTTTGAAATATTGGTTTTACCACTCGCCGTAAATCATCGTAATCCTATTTTCAGTTGATAGGCGTGGAAAAGTTGCAGCCTGTCATCAACGCGCGATAAATTGCTCGCGAAGTAGTTTCATGTATTTTTTTTTTTATCTCCCCTTCCTCTGTCTGGCTGTCTACGATGGTTAAAAACCAAACTAAATGACACACTCCGGACAACTTTCGCTGCGGGACGTCGGTTGCAGCCGCGATCAATAATTAACTGTGAATTGTCTTATGAATGAATGGGAAATGCTACCAAGAGTTGCGAACGCTACGAGTTACACACCGCGAGAAATTTCGCGAAGTTCGTTGAGACAGGGCTGAAAGTATTTGTTGAAACGCGCGAAACGAAACGTTCTTCTGCAAGGTTTTAATGGATTCGTTGGAAAAATTCTTTGCACTTCGCAAACTACATTCGCCAGCAAATTTTTCTATCGGAGACTCGAAAATAAAATGTTCCCAGATGTGTTCGAGCCAGTCTACCTTCCCAGAATTATCTGTGATTTAATCGTACTATCCTATATACAGCATTACTTTATACCTCTGCCGTGCGAAGGAAGAAAATGTTCGAGCCTCGAAAATTCTCTGGACAGGAACTACTGCGTTGAAAATTTTAATTTCGTCGACACCCATTACCGAGTGGCGAGAATAAATTAGATAACACCCTCGTGGGTATTGCCTGTGTATAGCGTTTAAAAGCTTCCCGTTATCTATTAACGAAGTTTGTCCCTGGGCGAAGATAAGTGTATTATAGAAGCTGTTTTATTATGTACGTCGAGATTCGATATTCTTTTTCATTTTTTTTTTTTAATTATTTTATTAGCAACACGCTTCAGGAGAGAATTGTGCCGCCTATTTGCATGCACAACGAACGCGCAGCTGTTCGTTGCAACGTACAGAGTGCTGATTCCTCTTTTTTTCTAATGCAGAATTTAAACAGAATGGATAGGATACATTCTGGCACACGCGCGACATTTAACGTTCAAAACGACAGATGCTAGTACAATTTGTTGTAGGCAAATTCTCAGTGTATAATAATAGGAATATAAAAAATTGATTTATAATTTGTATTAATTTCAAAAAATGTATAAACTCAATTAGATTATAATCTACGTGCAATTAATCGTCCTTTATTTCTTTCGTGTCTGACAATGCGAGGCTAAATACGTGAAACTGATGTCTGCATAATAGGGGCATTGTAATAATATTTCGATGAAAGGGTAGCAATTCGGCCCACTGAACAAACAAGCATAATAACAATTTCTGCTAATTATTTGAGGCTATATGAAAAGTACATTTTGCATATATGGATCATATTATACGTATTAAGTATCTCGTAAATTTTGTTCACGTTCGGCTCCGCTCCCTAATATCATTCATCACAATGCCACTATGATATTAAAACGAGCTTCGATTAACCGGATAATAATTTTATAGAACGGGAGCAGCGACAAATTTCCGTGCTTTTAATAGAACGTGTACGAAGTGTCGTCCGCGTCGGCACACTATTAAGGTGAAATATTAACCAATAGAATTATTGCTCTCTTTAGACTGGATATTTTCGGCATCACGCTCATTATGTTCTTACACACCTCCCTTGAAAGCCTTCGATGCTCTCGCCACTCGTTACATTCGCTATGGTCTTTCACGTCTATAGTCTCTAACCACCCTTCGCGACACACACTACGCTCGTTGTCGCAGACAAACCGCCCCTCCCACCCCCAACGTTTACCCTCTCAGAATCCCGATTTTCCTAGGTAATTTCACGCGCATCGTGAGGTTGATACATTTTTCTTCGCGCATAGAATTTCTATCGCGCAATTATAGTTAGAGAAGTGCATCTTTTTTCACGTGGAACCAATTCGACGAACAGGGACTGCAGACGCACAGATCTCGCGAAGGCAAGCTCTGCATTGCGCAGCAGAGATCCTCGTGCTGGCAACGATGTCATGGTTGTCGTGTTTGACAGTTAATAGGGTATGTGATCAGCGGTGTATCGGTATCGGGTGCCACGAAATTACATGGCCCCGTGGTGCACGCGAAACACGGCCGCAAGATGCACGCACAGAAAATGTAGGCGGTGAGCGGCTGCATCAGCGAAAGTCCAGTGCAGGTGGAGGCGTCTCATATTGACCGAGCCTCTGCAGCTCTCGTTAATACGACAAACCCTAGTCTCATCCCGTTCGTTCTCTTCCTCTCGTCCATGCCGCTCGAGTTAACGAGTTTTTGTAACGTGTACCGGAAGCACGTTGAACAGGAAAAATCCCTGCGACTAGAAGCGATTCAACGACCGTGCTATGCACAGTGGAAGCACGTGGTTTATTACGCGGCACTTAAGCGGGTATTTGTGTTTTGTGCTTTGGTGAAATCGTTTTTTTTTTGTCCATCTTTGAAAATATCAGTGGCAAGGGATACGCTCCAGCTCGTGAAAATAACGGAGTTACGGATATTAAATGGGAACGAAACAAAAACTTTGGCACGTTCTTCTTGAAACCATGTTTCCTGACACGGCTGGCGGGATGTATCAAGATCTAGTTAACCGATTGATTTGAAATTTGGTGAGAAACACCTTAAGCCTTTCGATAAGGGAAATTTCGCTGAATAATGATTACGTAAATACGATAATGCAAGCTGCTGGCGTTGCGCAGTGAACCAAAGAGATTGTTCAGGTGACTGAATTTATAGAACGGTTAACGCCTAGTCGAGTTAATTTATCTGTATTTTGTGCTTTGGTTTACAGACCGATACCGTGAATATAATTACTTGTAGTTATATGAAAATCCAAATTCATTCAAATGCTCGCTAAAATGCGTATATTTAATATTTTCTAAATTCTTGTACCACGTTTCTTAGAATATCGAAAATAAACACAGACGAATGGATGTTACATAATCCTTATATCTTACGCTGTTGCTACGTAGACCAGGCGAGAGATGAGCGTCGACGAAATTTTTAATGAAATTTAACGAACACGATGCAGCTATCGATTTTGGACAGATGACGCTTATAACATGGGCTGACTCATCGTGAATACGATTGGTTCAGGATGTTAAGATGTTGCGTGGGACTAAAATTTGGAACAGATGGTAGAACGAATCTAAATGTAAGTGTATCCGCAAGTAATAGTTGGCTAAGAGAAATTGCTTTTTGTATGGACAAAATTTTTAAAACAAAAATTTCAAAACACCACAGAATTTTCTATCAGTGAGTGCATATATACTGTGCGCAACTATATATTGCAATAATCCCCAACAGAACTTTATTTGCACTTTTCATTTTTCCATTTTCATTTTCAATCTTTTTCCTTCAAAGTGGCTTCAACTAAGAAACTGAATTTTGACGACTATGTTATAATTATGGATGAGATGGAGCACCTCGCAAGTAGATTCGACCTTTGACAGTGCCTCCAAGTATACTCGAACCTAAACCAGAGAGATTCGAATCTTTTCTGATTACAGTGCAAGTACACTCGTTGTAACATTATTCCTTATAAGCAGTAGTCGACAACCATGAAATGAAACTTGGTTATCCAAATTAACTCGGATTCGTAAGTACATATTGTACTTGATCCCATCCCTACTTACAATGTATACGTTTTTGTAATAAAGTTTTCATTGTACAAATATTTTTACTGAAATTACACGTTTCAAAACACTGTACTCCCCTGTAATAAAAAGTCACGTCGGTCTGGCCTTAGGTGGTTTAAAGGTTGAATTTTTACACTCTTGGTAGTAAACGTAAAACCGTAATACAGTTTTGCAACATTCTGAAATTGCCACCAAATTATTTTACGTCTGCTGTTATTACATCCATTCGCAAGGTGAATGGACATACTGTTTCAATACTTTCAGCTTTGTATACTACCTTTTAAGAACTTCTTTAATAACACATTTATAACTGCAACATCATCCACTATTCACTACAACACATATTCACACAACTAGCGTAAAAATGCATTCTATTTATTGGTGCACAATAACTATCAATATCTATCGTAAGCCTCGAAAGAGGAAACGAATTATACTGGCAATCAAAAGTGAACCATTTCCTTATATTTCCATACATTGTATCGCTTTTGATCCGCCCATTAGTTCACCATTAATCTTGTAAGGCGTAATAACCACTTATCCTATTTCAATATTTATTATCTCTCGGCCTAAAATTATGAATTCTGAAAATACCTGTACTCTTGAAAGTATCTAATGATACTGTTCATGTGATCAATTATACACAGACCAAGAACACGTGATGAAAAAAGTCTATACCAACTACGGAATTACAGAGGAAATTCATTAATTAAATAGCCAATCTCTAGCAATTAATGAAGTATAAACGAGCCTAACACAAATGATACCGCCGCTAATAAATTAACTTCAAATTACTCTAACTGTATTTAATACAAACTCACTATAATTTCTTCGAAACACGGAATCTCCTTCCATTATCAATCTTCCACAATCTCAAATAAGGGCAAAATATCCTCGATCGATAAATACTCAGAGGCACAGAGCTCCACGCGCGATTGCATCCATCGAAAAGGTAACATTCTCGCAGAGTATACAGCTGGGTCAAAGCCATCCACTTTCATCGATGTACCGATATCGATGCACCGATATCGATCCTCCGAGCTCCCGATAGAAGCATAACACACGTCTTTTGACCGACTTCCTCAATGTGTTCCACTGTACAACCGAATAAACGAGTAATTTAATCTACGAAATAGTCCCGGGACAGGGGACTATTTCTTCACGCCCCCTTGAAACGGCGTTTCCAACGAGCATTTAGGCGAGGTCCGTAAAATGTGGCCGAAAAATTTGTCCCCGAGTCGTTCTCCCCTAAACGACAGAAAAATTGTCGAGCGTGGGCCGGGTGCACGTGGATCGTTGCCAAAAATTTCGATCGTTATAACGCTATTACTCAACATACTTCTCCAGCGAACGGTACTCCAAGCGAAGTTTCGCGGTCATGGAGTAGCTTTAGGTAGGATCTGGCGCCGTTTACAATTCAACGGTTCGGAGTCGTTTGGTCCAGGAAAAATCCCAGGGAAATAGGAGCATTTTATTTCACTGTTTTTTCTTTGTGGGGAGAAAAAATTTAATTGGTAATTTCAGTTTTTCTGGAAATTTAAAAAGCTGAATTTAATGTAAAAACGACTGTTGGAAAGAATTTTACAGCATTCAGTCAGGTACTGTACTTTTTGTTCTTAAAATGCGTTTCTAGCCAATTTTGCATGCGAGTTTTTTCTCGTTTCGATATTCAAATTTAAGGGAAAATTGAGAACAGATTATTTGCTACTTGTTAACGTTAATTGCGGTAGTAGTAATAATTGATGCGGCGAAAATTTAATTTTTTTAAAACTTTTAGAGGGTTTTGGTTACGGGTTTTGGTTAATTAAAATTAAAATCCAGCGTTATTACGTAAGTGGTATTTGCATAGTCTAAAGGATTTTATTGATTATGACTTTATGATAGTCGGGAAGCGAGTAAGGACAAATGAGATAAACTTCGTTAAAGTTTATGTAAATTTCATTGAAGAATAGTCTACATTAATTGCAAGTCGACTCTTTTCGAAGATGATTTGCTATTAACAGCACTCTGCACTCTAATAGTTTGCTAGAAACTTCCATACCCTTTGAAGTGGCGACTTTTCTAATACTTTTTCCCTAGTACGTCGTAGATTTCCCCAAAACTTTTGCAATAATTCACGAATGAGAACTTCTGCATGTAAATAGTGTTCGTCGTGAGAAGAACTAATATACCGCCTCGCATAACGCAATGATTCAAAAGATAGTTCCAAGACACAATTTTAAAGACCCTGTGTGGAAAACGTCTGAACATTTATCACTGTAATAAAATATTTAATGCTTTTGCTAGAGTCCAGTGTGTCTAAAGAGAAACTGGTTACAGTGTGTAGGAAACATGACCGAAAATAACCGTGCACGGGGAAATACAGGATTTCATGAGATTACGTGCAGACTCGAGTAAACTACATATGCACCGAATCGAGAGATACCGTATTATTTGCACCGAGAGATTAGCGCGATTAAGCATATCGTATCGATAGCAATTTTGCTTGTCGCAGCAATTTTTTCGCAACGAGATACGAGGGCGCCATGCTACGCTTTCCTACCAACCGTTCAACGAAAAGGTGGAAAAAAGAGTACAAAAAAGGTATACGGCAAATAAAACCATCATACGTTTCATCGTTAACGAAGCCTATTATTATTTTATACGTTTCTCTTATAAGCTTCGTTCAAAAGCGTAATGAAGAATAAACATGAAATAAATGTTTCAAAGAATTGTCTCGACAAAGTTCTATAATTACGATGCATCGGTACGCCGTATTGCCCTCGAAATAAATAATTCCAGTCGTTCGAGAGAAACACGACCGGAATAAAGCAGTTAAATAAAGTTACGATAAATATGGAGTAACGTTGGGTCGTACGATGAACAATAATGAACGACGCTCGATCGAGGATTCAAAAGTCGCAATTTATTAAAACTAAATCGGATATTTCTCCGCGTCTGTCGTTTTCTTATCGCCGCTAATTACCTTTCAAATTCCCATCGCAGTCGATCATCGGTTCGTGGCTACCATCTGGCGGCATGTGCCATTGCGTTAATTCCGTTCGCTCGCAGAGTATGCAGTACATTTCCCTTCAAAATCCATCCGCAACGCGGTTACGAGCCGCGATATCATCTCGATAAGCTTGCTGACCTCCAAATTGCTCCGAATGCGATTTAATAACGCGGCGGGTTGTATGTATGTACTACGTGAGCGAGTGCGATTCGTGTACCATCAGTGAACGACGGGAAATCTCGTCCAACCTGTTACTGCAACCGCAATGAATTTATCGAGTTAAGACGCAGTTATGTCATCGCCGTCCCAGACGTTCATCCGAGTGCATCGTGCATTTCGCTTGTCTCTTTGGTATGCTTCCGTCACGAGTCGAGGCAATTTTCTAATTGAAAGGGGAGATAGGGACTCTTCGGTAACGTGCGCGGGAAGAAACTTTACGTTGAATGGGATACGTGACTCATTCGTATCTGTTAGTCGTTTACCATTGACGTACGGTTGAAATTGTGGTACTAGTTTTTATAATGGTCGTGGATGATATTGGTTTCATTCTTATTTATGGGCCTTCGATGGATTTTATTAGGGAGGATTTAGATAGAGCAATTAGGGTTGCCTTTTTTTTTTAAAGAACTTTCAGGTATAAAAGTGAGAAGTATTGATATCGACGGGAGAAGAGTAATGCGATGTTGAATATTCGAGTTGGAAATATTTGTGAATAAGAAAGTTTGAAATAGTATTTTTGCCATGAATTTCCGGCATATTCGTGGCAATCTAATATCTGCAAAAGGAAGTTTCGAAAACACATATTTACAAACATTATTAATACAGCATTGAATCGATATTCTTCCAAGTATTATTTATAATCCTTATAAAAAGGGTAAAATGTGCTCTTCATGCGTTCAATAAAATGTTGTACACAATACCTTTTGTACGCGCAAAAAAATTAAATGGACTTGTTTGTACGGCCGTGAATCCTCCACGCTTCAAAGAACACTTCGGCCACTAATTATATCTCAATTAATAGAAAAGATGTAATTGGTGCGACATTAAACTCGTATAACAAGACAAGAGCAAAGGTGTATCAAGAATTGCTACAAGACGAGAGATTATGAGCTGATCTATAAATCATATCAAATATTAACGAATCGAATTACCTAACAGACGTGTACTTAGTTTCGTTCCTCTTACCGTATCGATGAAACCATATAGAATTTTAGTAAGCTCGATTTAGTTTGCCTTTCAACGGGTCGAATGTTAATTACTCCCACCTGTACATATAGAACGTAGCAAAGTATCCGTTGGCAGACAGAGCTTATTTCGAACGAGCGCTGAGAGGTTACAAACAATGAGAGCACGCAGTCATTACAATGAGGGCTAATTAGTAGGTGGCATTAAAGTGTAGCCGAGTTATTACAACGCGGCTGGTAATTAATCAACGTTTATTTAGCGACACGCCACTAACGAGCCACGTCACGCTCCTCGAATTCGATCTGGTATAGAAATTGAATTTACAAAATTTATTACACAGTAACATTTGTGTAGTGCACATTACTTAAGCATAGATTATTAATCGAAAATATCGAAACGTTTTTTTATGTAAGAAAGAAATTTTCAGTCTCGATACAGCGTGCAGCAATAAGTATTAAAATGTAAATTTTTGAGGTCTGTAGTTGAGTAAACCACCGTACATATTTTTCGTTAACAGAATCCCTGAAGAATTCTTACCCACCGTTTTCCAGCATGGAATTTTATATAACTTTATATTATATATAAATAGCATATATATAGAATTTTATATTATATATAAATATCGGAATAAATGTCGCTAGAAATTGTTAGCCGATAGCTCGACTACCTTTCTATTAGCGAGGAAGGTTTTTTTATATCGGTATTGGTGTGCGTGAGTAAATGCGAGCAAATCCGTTGAAACGTTGATCGCCTGTGCACCTAAACTTCCTTGATAAGTTTAAATTACTAATTACCCGAAGGATTGTGTGCCGAGTCTGGCGGAATTTCCGTATCGTAATTCTGCTTACAGGTGGAAGTGTTTGGAAATATGGTATGCGTGAATAGTTTACTTAGGTAAAATATATGTGTGCATCGGTTCATGTAATTTTTGCATGAACGCTGTAATGCAAGCAATATATAAAACCAGCAAATAATTTGCATACCGGAAAATAAAAGAATAAACAGTATTAATTTTCTCACCACCTGTTTCGTAATATATTGCAGTGTAAGATATTTTTGGTAAATCTATTTTTTAAAGATCTCATGATATTTATGAAGTAAATTAACATACGCAAAATGCCAAATACGGAGACACATTAGGAATACGTTAAAAATTCAAATCCATATTCATTAGATTGATTAATCGGTGTTTAATATTTGACTCGATAGCAATCGCGGGAAATGAATCGCATTCGTCTCACTGCACTTGCTTACCCGTACTATATGTCCATTTATAATCAGGTTTCAAATATGCAGCCCGCATGGATAATTAATACGAAAATGACTTCTATCTTCGCGTGTAAGTACTTGTGTACATCATGATTTCTTTATCCCTCGAAATATCCGACATCAAAACTTGTAGCTACCTGAAATGTGCAACACTCTCGTATCACACGTCAGTTGAAGATTATACAAGTACACGTCGCCAAGCACGCTGTAACACTTCCTGTCACGTTATACAAAACTAAATACATCATATGCCAATATTGTAATAATAAACTGTACTTAATCCTCATCTATCAGCCATATAGAATGTCAATAATATATTCCGCATGGCAAATGCAATTACAATGAAACATGCTAATAATTCATTCGTGTTATGAATTATTACTTAACAGTATTATAATTATCGCTAATAATTTGTTATTTGATTTATTAGTCTAGCTTAACAAATAATCAGACCCGAGGGAAATACTTCCCATAAATATATCCACGCGTAATACGTATTTCTACGTGAAGAACACAGAACGTTGCGATCCAGAACACCGAATTAAGAAACAGTCTAATGAACGCGGTACCTACGCTCCCAGATGCTTCAAATAGCACTGAAATTCTCTAGAAATGGCTGGTCCGCGAGATAATTTGTCCAATCAATGACGATGATAAAATAGTAAACTACGCCGTTCCTCCTTCCGCAGGGTAACATTATAATTACGAACAAGATCGCTACCTTCGACCATCTTTCTCGCCAGACTTCAGCAATTATGTTCACCGTTCGCCGAATACCTGATCCCCTCGAAAACAATTCCGTCGACCCTTCACGGTACGCGGTCGGGCCAAGGGAATCTTCAGACACTACTACTAACACGCTTAGGGGCAGGACCTCTGCTAAAAATGTGCTTCGAAGATCAAATGGTACAAATTCGATCGTAATTCGTTCGTCAAAATTAATTATTAGTCATTCTATCTTACGCGGAGAACGAATAAAATTGATTGGCCGATCAGCAATGTACGCCGACGAGATTGTCGTTGGAATTACGGAAATTGCACAGACTGCTTACGCGCCAATAACGCGTCAGAGTTTAAATCCGCGACAAATCCTTGACAAGTACGAGATTGCCGTTCCGTAGTATTTCTACGCTTTTACAATTTTTATTTCCTCTTCCCAACACGTTTCAATGCAATTTTTATACCATTTGTAATTGTAATATTGAGTTTCCTTTCTGTGTTGAATTAACGTTCCGTAATATTGGGAAATAGCATTGTTAAAGAAGAGAACTTATAACAGGTAGTTTCGTGGCAGTGATATATGAATATATAAGTTCGATCAATTTCTGTTGAACTTGTAAGCCATAGACGAAAAGAACAAGTGCTAATAATAATAATATTAATATAAAAATCGATTAACGAACGAAAGACTTCGATGTTGTGCAGTTCAATACGAATGCTTATCTGCTTCTTCGCTTAAGAGCTTTATTAGCAAAATCTTTCATTAAAATGAATCCAGCAGATTTACGTAAACATATTTTCAAATATCTGCATGACGGAAACAGCGAACGTTATAAAACTTTTGCCTCGTTCCACAAAAACGTTGAACCTCTCCGTCTACAAGCGTTACAAAAACTTTCGAAAAAACCATGAACAGGAACAACTGAAACATTTCACAAAACAACAAGTCATCATCCCTCGGCCCCCTCTCAACCAACTCACCGTCTCACTTTGTTTCTTCCAAACTTTTTTACGTACCGAGGACAAGCCGAAATTTTTCACGTGCTTCTTTCGTTTTTCTTTCATCGCGTGGCCGTCACGCGAATTCAAATGTGGCCGTGGTCAAGCGATACGACGGACAATCGATTGTCGCCAGCATTCCCTGGCGATCGATGAACACGCCTAACCAGCGCACAGAAGGTGAATAGAAACGAACGATGACAATAGACAGAGAATTCCGCTGTTCGATCTTGCCGCACATTAAATCTGCCTTTCCATTTGTATGGAAATTATATACGAAATCGTGCTTCAATGACGATCGATCAAGGACTGAACGAAGCTACGCAAATATTATTACTATATTGTTTACTGTACAGGCCCTGGAAATACGTTCACTGATTGAACGAGGAGACGTAAAACTTAATAAGGCTCCAACGATATCAGGTGTGGCGGAAGAGTGAAGTCGTCTGGCCAGCAGATGTAACAAATCGCACTTTGAAAATTACTTTCGAAATTGAACAACTTCTGAAGTTTTCTCTCGGTTGAAAAGTGATGGCGGACAAATTTTCGGTGGCTGGGAAGAGGACAGGTTTAAAATTGCTTTCGGGAAATGATAATATTTTAGAGAATATTTCAGCGTATAACAGATCATAGTAATTGCACTAGGTAATAAAAAGAGATTAGTTTTGGTTTTATATTTTTAAGTGCCATTTTTTCGAAGAAACGCTAATTTGCTAGCGACTCTGATCGCATCAGAAATTTTTATGTACAAGATTGTACGCGTTTATCGATTGTCAGTGTTTGTGTGACAAAAATTGGTTCCTCTGTTGAATAAAACTTAAAAATCGAAAAAATTTTTCTTTATACTGACTAGTAGAACTTCCTTTGATATCATATCCGTTGCGATTCCAATTAAAAATACCAATAATGCTCAACGATATTCAAATATTCAACGGTACGTCAGAGCAATATTGAAATGCTTGTAACCTTCGTTTGAAGAACAATACATGGAACGAATGCAATTGCACACTGTGCTTTACACTATGCAACGAATGCGACGAGACTTCGTGACCACACGCTTCGTTAATTTCCATTCTAGATATTAAGATTCCTAACAAGGAACTCCGACGTTCCATTCCTGTTCCAACTGTTCCAATACCATCTGTCTACAAAATAGATACGCTTAACCAGAGTCCAGGCTCGATGGCGTCAGATCTTGAAATACGGTAAAACCCATGTACCAAAAAGCACATTATTCTACGACACTCGACGTTCTCAATAACTGAACCATAAAAACCACGCGAAACAGCGGAATCCTTTTAAATTACGTCCAACAGTAATAAATTCACGAATCGAGCAAATTCTCTCACAATCTGTGCACGGATTTCCTAGCTCCGACCGTTCTCGTGAAGCAAAATTAATTCTTCCGCCATCGCTTCGACCCGGCCAACGAAAAACACTGCTCCACAACCTGACTTCCATCGAGGCACACCGCCGAAACCCAAATGCTTTATAAAACCGTACGAACTCCCCGACTCCATAATTTCAAGATCCCGCCACGCGATACCGCGACCATGAATATATAAAACCAGACACACGTATCTTCCGCAACATTGATTAAACTGCAGATCCGAACGGTGCCCGGGACACAGTCCCATCCAGTAACAATATTTTTGCGCAGGAAGAATTACGATCGTTTCGACAGCGACGAGAAACTCGTTTCACCGATAGACATCGGCTGCAAATCGACCGTATTGTGTGTACATGGTGTTACGCGATAGGCCACGTCGAAGGATATTCTCGCGTGAATAGGCCCGAAGCAACGTGTTGTCTCGTTTACATTAATTATCAATTGCTAAAAAGCCACGTCTCTCGGCGTTCCATCGGCGGACGGCCATTGTCCGCGTGATTAATTGTGCGTGAACGTAACAAAAGCGGATTCAACGATGCAATGCTCTTGCCGGCATAAGCGGCCGTGCCACCGCAGGTTGGACAATGGCGTGTTGCATGTGTGTGCACGGTGCACCGAGCGCGATGCTTTTCCGAAGATACGAAATTGGAGCGGGGAAAGGAAGTGTTGATGACTGGGATAGGGTGATCGGTGTAATGCATTTATTGCGAATGCGTCGGGAAAAACGGGGACGAAAGGAATGATTGGAAACCTCGAGCGATCCATTGCATTTGCTTTTCGTTGCATAGCGCAGATTTGTTGTTGCCTTTTTAGGCGACTTCTCATGTGCCATTGATATATGGGGGATTTCATTTATTTCTGTCTGTGTGAGTTTTATAGTAATTAAGGATTAGTTCTGCTCCGTTCCACGTTTAGAATATTTACTGTTATCTCGTCGAATTGGGGTTGCGATTCATCAAAATGGTTACGATCGCACCGTGGAATTTTCACAATTTATGTGAAGAACATGAAATATTTTCAATTATGCTTGTACAGATTTAAAGAAACAAGGGAACCATCAAATTTTCTTTCAAATACAAAGAAAATATCAATTCTATTTAAGACTAATTTGACTCCCAAACGGGACCACAAATTTTGTAATCTCGAATTAACTACCAATAGGCCATTTCAATTTACATCACGTTCTAATAATACTATATAAACAATACCACCTCAATACTGATACCGAACGAAACTAGCAACTACCTGCAAATTAACTTCCCAGCAACAAAGAACAAATCCAGAACCAATAAACCAGCCAAACACGCGAGCTACCCACTTTACCCTAAAACAGGTATCGAATCATCTTCGAGGCAGCCGTACAACCAGAACCTAATCTAATCACATCGGAGCTTATCTACATATCAGCCTATCATCCAACCAAACCACGTTTCCATCCAGCTCCACGAAACGCTGCACACACATACATATATCTGGCTCCAGCTCTCGACTCTATGATGGAAACGCACGTTAAAACCGGCAAAAGGATGAAACAAGCCCCCGAGTTTCCCGACTAATTAGCCAATTTCGTTGCGTCACGTTCGCGGCAAGCGAACGGATAATCCCTCGGTTGGAAAAACTCGAAGCCGCTTCCACTTTATCAGTTACTTATGCAAATTTTCCCCGCGGAGCATACACATTCAGAGCAAGGTTACTACGGCCTCCACGCTGAAAAGCGTCGCGTTCTTGCGCGCCGATAAAGACGTCGACGACGCGACGCAACGAGCGGAATAACGTCGCGGAAATTTCTTATTAGACAACTCCAGCCGGTGTTGCCCCGGGGATAAGAGTATACGTACTTTGTACGCGCGTTATTCGGAAGAAGTACGCTGGGTAGAAACAATTAGGCGATAAGGTGTTGCGAAGAGTTTTATCAGCAAGGTAACTGCGATTAGAAATGTTTCTGCGGTTATATAAGAGGAAAGTATTCTTTACAGCAGATTTCATTCTATTCTCCGGCTTCGATGTGTGGCGTCGGAACCGTTTCAATTGATACGAAAACACTTTTTAATTGAAATAAGTAACTGTATTTGAAAGCCAGTATTGAAGATATCCTTTAGTGCTTGCAATGGTATAAAGAGTTTCTGTAGTGGGCATTTGGTATATTTGTAGAATTTTTAACGATACGACAGAGAGACAAGGAAAAAGTGTTCTCATTTGAATGCAGCCAAATATTTCGATGTAAGAAAATGATTATTTTTAAGAGCATAGTTACTATGCTATACTATGAAACGTAGTTTTAAAGTCACGAGCATTCGACAGGTTTCAATTAGGGAGTAATTTACATTACGGGTAGTTAGAGAATACTAAAAATCCACCAATCTGTACAATCTGTACAATTACAGAAGAAATGTTATCAAACTAATCTTATTATCTTTCCAAGATCATACGAAAAACTGGTTTCAACCTGCATTACGACAAAAACTATTAACTAATGACTTGTAAACAATATATGCAGGGTTCAGAAGTGTATCGGCGTAAGTCCATTAGCAGTCGAACTGAGATCAATAAGGTTTTTACAAATTACATGGGAAAAGATGAAAATAATGGCTTAATTGATTTATCAACTGAAAGTTTTAACAATAAATAGGTTTTCGAACTACGAAACTCATGTTCCGGAAAAATTGGACGTACACTGATTAGCTTCTAAGCCCTCCATATAACAAATTCCTTTTTCTTGCCACCATAAACTACCATAAACTACCATATATTATTCAAAAAAAAACACCGAAACCACTCCACACGTTGAACAAAAGAAAAGAGCATCCCACAAGTTCCCCCACATAATAAACATATTTCTGAAATTCTCCCTCAGTTTTCCTCGGAAACCTCGCCGTCAGATCGCTTCCGCCCGTCTTCAGAATCAATCTGCTCCGACGCAAAAATCCCCAAGGAAGCCTTCCACGATACCATATTCATTCATCTCGCCGTAACAATCGACTCACGTTCACTTTCGCTGTCGGTTACGTCACGGTCGCCAGAAAATTCGGCATAACTCCGATCCTCCATCGCTGCTATCCACTTTCGACGCGACGATATCGCGATCGTCGATGACGCTAATCGATTCAGGGCCAAGCGAGCCGGGCAAACATTTACAGGTGCGTCCGTGCGTCTCTTGGACGTGAAGGACCGAGAGGAGATCAATGGAGAACAGCTCCAATCGGAGGCGCGTCGCGACGCCGGCTAATTCACCAAGCGTAGAGACGACCGGAATCGGAAAAGCGGCGGATCGTAACTCCGTGCAGCCGTGACGACCGACATTAATCGCTGCCACGTGCTACGTATTTGTCTTCGGCAGTTCAGCGAGCCTCGTGCACGTACTATATTGGTCGTAAGTATAAACGAACGACGAAAATTTTAAGGGAAAATGTCTGGAGGTCCTGATATTGCTATAGTAAATATCGATGAACCAGTGGTTTATCGTTTATGGCGAAGGATTACGAGTGACCTGTTCGAGAACGATTTTATAGCATATTCATTGGAGTTGGTTTAGAGGACATTTTGGATCACTATTATGTTAAGTTCGTCTGAGAACATTTTTCGGTGTTCGACTATTGTTTGGCGTGGTGATAGAACATTTGAAATATATTAGTACCCGTTTTTGGACGTTCTGTTACATTGGAGATGAATATTGAATTGATTGTTTAATCTTTGGACATTTTTCGACTTTACCGGCTAGATTTAATACGAATGTTTGAATCTAAATCTTCATAATGTTTTAAAAATGTCTTGATCATAATTCCAGTTGGAAAAGTTTCGGACGAAATTTCGTCTTATCTATGTTTGCTCGTTCCCTTACTCTTAGTTGTTTAATGACACCGCTGGAGACTTAAATAAATGGCAACAATCTTAACGTAATTTGATCATAGATATTCTAAAGGACAGTGACAACATTCTCAGATTGGTTGAATTATTTTAAGAAACGTTTAATCGTGTTTCTGATAGGCAATTTTTGTATTTATCTTCATCCTTTATGCATTGATTCGTGTAGATTAACTATGGGGACGTTGTACTAACAGAAAAATAATGATTTCTAATCAAATATTAAGACTGAATCGAAAAAATAGCACTGCAATGTATAATCGTGAGAACGCTGCAGCTGCAGTCACCCCTACACGCTTTCGTTTCCCCATTTAAGCACATGACCCAGGTTTACCTCATAGCGCTATCGAACCCAACTAATATTGTAAATCATCGTTGATCCATATGTCACGAAATGCGATAATGCTAATCCCACGGGTCGCCCCTAACACTACCATAGAAGCTGTGTATTCATTTTGCTATATAGATAACCAGTGACCAGCACAAGGCAATTATAATTTTTAGAAATTATATTTTTGTATTGCTTAGAATTATTGTGGTATTTACGTCAAACATTTTTATACGTGTAAGAGTTTGTAAAATGTTTACTCCAAAATTGCACATCAATGCTTATTTGTGTACCAGAACCAGACCTATGTTCCTTTCGTTCAATTTAGCAGAATTCATTTTGTTGAAGTATTTTATTTTGTCTTGTATATAGAATATATGTGGAAATATTGGGGTAGGCTTTGAGGGGTTGTTTTTTGGTGGTGAAAAGTTGTCGTTTCGTTTATTGTTTTCGAAGTCTATTTTTGTTAACATTTAGGTCGGTTTTGATAAAAGACAACTTTACAATATCTTTACAAATTCTAGGCTTTTCAAATGAAATTCTGCTAAATTGAACGAAAGGAACATAGGTCTCATCGTGGTATACAAATAAGCATTGATCTGTAATTTTGGAGTAAACATTGTACAAACTCTTACACGTATAAAAATGTTTTTCCGTTCTCCATCCAACTCCCAATAATTCAATCAAACCCTCCTACCGGCACTCCTACCCCACGAATAATCTCAGCGGCAATCCTCCGAATTTACACATCCAGTTATCCCTCTTCGAAACATTTGTCTAGTCACTAGTCTGTACGATGAAAATTTCATCGGCAAACTAACGCTCGAACCCGACGAGCCCTGCGATCGGTTGGAAACTTTAACGAGCGTCCCACGCGGGAACGGTGTGCGCGACACGATCACGCTGATAAGCGTGTTATCCTACGTGGCGCGTGACGGACAAGTATGTAGCACGAACCGAATACCCCAGAGAAATAAGAACAATATAGGAAGCACGACACGCTGACGCGTAAACAACGTTTCTCAGCTATAAAACGCATGATTGAACGTAATAAAACTGCGGCCGTAAACTTGTCGCGGTTACGAATCCTACATTGCCGCGTTCAACGCTCTTCTTCCTACGATTCGGGACACCCCGAGTAGATGCAACCGCATACAGGCGTGTATCAGTTGGAAATTGGAGTAAAGGCTGTTTATGTTTACATAAATTAAAGGGCAGATTACTCCAAAACGAGCTCGATAGTAAAATGAATTGCCAACCCCGAACGAAAACAGGTTACGAATTTTAAATACAGAAGATAACGTATGCACAGTAGGGCTGCCTTAAGACCAGTTTGCACTGGACAGAAGTAAACGTGCAAGTTAAGGTTTGTTTACCGCAAACGTAGCCGGACGTAAGGTCAAGATTTTCAGGTTAACATTGAATGTAATCGTTCAAAGAATAAACGTAAGCGATCGGCACCCTGACATACCTTAATTCACTCCTGTCGTGGCTCTGTTTATTTCCATTGAGCGACAAGATATTTCATGAGAAACGGAGATCGTGCCGATCATCGAGCACCGTTTGACAGCTCGAGTTGACAGATTTTCGCCGATGTCACGGAATCGGCGGGAATAGACCTAGAACGGGCGCCACGGCATACCGGATGGATCTATGAAATTTCAGGGTTACTCACCAGGTGAAGCACGGTGTTGACAACTTCCCGATTCGACACCTGTCCGACTTCGATCAACCCGATCAGCACGGCGAATTTCAGGCTGTCGTTCATCGCCATCGCCACCACCTCCTCGGGCCGTTTAATGTCACTGAACGGTGGACTCTTCATGTCCGCCATCGCGACGATGTATTCACCTGGCAACACGTTTTCCACACGGGGAAACTCAACGATAGTTTACACAGAGAACGTCTTATAAACGAGAGCTTTTACCCGTCACATGATAATACAACACAAATTGATCTGCCATGTTAGAAAGTAGACACTGTTATGAGGAGCCTGCCAGCACGGCAAAGCGAAACACCCTAGCGACGCGGTCGCAGTACCGACACAAACTGAGCCTGTAAAATTCCTACCTGTGCGACGCGCGCAACTTTGGCGGCGCGAGATGAAGCGGGGTTTATGAACCGATTTTATGCGATGGCGAAATTGCAGGAATGAATATTGTACGCAGCTTTGGCTGGCACGTATATTACCATCCATAAAAATGCTATACTATTATTATATTTTTATTATTCTTGCTAGCGTATGCACATAATACTAATATAAAATAACGACGAACATTAATTTGCGATTAACCTGAAATAATTTCTAGTTATGTATAAGAAACTCGCGCTCCGACGAATTTGTATTTTAGTATTTATATTGTTCACAATAAATCTCATATTTGTAAACAACTGTTATACAAATGTGTGTTACTATTAATATCAGTTTTTTATGTTATATTGAAGAAGATCATTTAAATTTTATTTAGATAAAGGTATGTAACGAAAGTGTACAATGAGTTAATAACGAAATGCAAATTTCGTATAATTATTGCGGTTAAATTAATCGTAAACTAATTATTAGCACCTTATATTACTATTAAATGTTTTTTTTGCATGTGCGTGAATAGTAAAATTATACTATTGATTATTCGATAAAATCTCGCACAATCAATTAATACCGATAAAACCTTCGAAATGAATAAACACTTACGTATCGTAATTACAGAACCGCCTCTATGTAAAACGGGACAATTTGTCCGGAGCGAATATATTTAATTCATTTTCGTCGCGAATGAATGAATAAACATTGCAGATTATAATGCATTACGACACGCACGTAACGTTCGGTACTACAGGGAACTACTGCATGAGTAACGATAGCGTCACTAGTAGTAAAGATGGCGGCGGTAGACGTTGAGCGTGCCAAGGTAGGCGTCATTTTTTGTTAACTTACGCGTATACTACGTTACATCTAACAGTATTTCCTATTGGAAGCAATCACGTGTATACCCTTTTTTCTATATAAACATAAATCTGTGTACTGAATGATGCACGTGTAGTGTTTACACTGCAAAGGGCGTTGGTTCCCCGTTCTGTCATAACAACAGTACTCTCGACGAAGCGTTATTCGTTCCATGTATGGGTGGTACTGCTAATTTCCGGCCGACCTAGTAAAGTTCAAACTTATGGCTAATTATTATTTTCAGTTGGAAGCAAACATACGTAATTTGAAATTGTCTGGCCATGTTGGATTCGACAGTCTTCCAGATCAATTAGTGAACAAGTCTGTGCAGAATGGATTTCTATTTAATATTCTCTGTATTGGTAAGACAATTGTTTTAGGAATGTTTCATTCTATACTTTTCATTTTATCAACTCGTCAAGATTATTCACGTTGACAATGATATTATTGCGATAGGCGAAACCGGACTGGGAAAGTCCACACTCATGGATTCACTCTTTAATACGAGTTTCGAATCTGCTCCAAGCCCGCATAACCTACCCTCCGTGAAGCTCAAAGCGCATACTTACGAACTGCAAGAGAGCAATGTTAGATTGAAGCTGACTATCGTCGATACTGTTGGTTACGGAGATCAGATTAATAAGGAAGACAGCTTTAAAGCTGTTGTCGACTACATAGATGCCCAATTCGAGGCATATTTACAAGAAGAACTAAAGATCAAGCGTTCACTAGCAACTTATCACGATAGCCGTACCCATGTCTGCTTGTATTTTATATGTCCAACTGGCCATGGGTAAATATGCTGTGGAAAATATGTATTCTGTAAGAAAGTTTGATCCTTCTGTGTTATTCACGTTTAAATGTGCAATTGCAGATTAAAGTCGATCGATCTAGTCTGTATGAAGAAGCTGGATACAAAAGTCAATATTATTCCAATTATTGCTAAAGCTGACACAATATCAAAGACAGAATTACAGAAGTTTAAGGTATTGTATAGAAGAATGCTGTGAAAGTATACATGCCCCCCTGGATTTTATATTCAAACGTATTCTTTGTTTCAGAGTAAAATTATATCTGAGTTACAAAACAATGGAGTACATATTTATCAATTTCCAACTGACGACGAAAGTGTATCGGAAGTAAATTGCAGTATGAATACCCATGTACCCTTTGCAGTGGTTGGCAGTACAGACTTCGTTCGAGTTGGAAATAAAATGATGCGCTCGCGTCAATATCCTTGGGGTACAGTGCAAGGTAAATTTTAAAACTACGTCTCCCCCCGAAATTACACTACACAGACTTACGTATTAATCATTTCTCTTTTTCAGTGGAGAATGAATCTCACTGCGATTTCGTTAAATTACGTGAAATGTTAATAAGGACCAATATGGAAGACATGAGGGAGAAAACACATTGTCGTCATTATGAACTGTACCGTAAGAAACGGCTAGAACAGGTAATTTCATTAAAGTAACATTTTCTGTTGTAATTTTGTATACAGTCGCTAATTGCTATGAGTTTTCAGATGGGATTCAGCGACGTTGACAGTGAAAATAAACCGGTGAGCTTCCAACAAACTTGTGAAGCAAAGAGGTCCATCCATTTGCAAGAACTCCAACAGAAGGAAGACGAAATGCGACAAATCTTCTTAGTACGTGTACGGGAGAAAGAGGCTGAATTAAAGGAAGCAGAAAAGGAGGTAGAAATTCAATTCCAATCTTTTCCTATTACCTTGGTCTTTTTTGTACGAAGTATCTCTACTTAGCAATTATCCGTTCTAGTTGCACACTAAATTCGACAAACTAAAGAAGGATCACACAGAGGAGAAGAAAAAATTGGAGGAGAGCAGAAAGAAACTTGAGGACGATATCCTGGAATTCAATAGACGAAAAACTCAGTTCGCTCAGCAACCTCAGCATCATACCTTGACGTTAGGCAAAAGCAAGAAAAAATAAAGATCGCCGCCGCTGGAATTACGACTTGCGACAAATAAATTATGACGACCTATTCTTTATCTGTATACATATGAGTATTATTATTTTTATCACTTGATGCTTGATCACCAAAATTAAAATTAAATTAACCAACGTCATCGAGCGTTGCAGCATTTATTATATTATTTCTATAATTGTAGGTTTTACTTATACCAGACTGATTAATGCGACAAAAGTGATGATTACCAAATTTAATTTACTTTTTGTATTAACATGTGCACCTTACGAAGAATAAAGATATATTTGTTACCTCTAGATTCGTTCGCGTTACATTCGTCCCAGTCGATCGATAATGCGATCATTGTTAAACAGATAATCCGACCAATTCGTAATTAAATATTTTATTGTTCAACAAAATATAACAATTAACACAATAGTATCGTATCTAAATCAAATAAAACTAGCATTAGCGGCATAATGTATTACGTTACATGAAATACGCGAAACAATTATGAGCTAAGTTTTATAGAAGCATGTGTCGATTACTAATTCTAATTTAATAAAGAAAACAAAATCAATGCGGGATGTATGATCTAATCGTGTAACATTACAAATGATAAGAAACTAAATAGATCTTAATTATGATGGTAACGAAGATGGCCATCGTGTAGCGGAATATTTATTGATATTTGTATAATAATTCGATTCATACATTTCCTTTTTTCTTTTTTTAAACGAACAATGTTACTTTTCAACGAAAATGATCAGGATTTGTAGTGTTGCGTAGAAAAAGAAATTCATGCAACAGCAATCCACAGAAATATTCTACTAAACGCAACAAAAAATCATCCTCGAATTACAAAGTTTCGTCTGATGAAAAAATTCTTCAAAATACTCTGCGTTGAATGAGGCAGGTACATTACAACTTAATCGAACTATAGTCATACTTATCGAGTAACACGTTCACAATAATATATAATATGGCGGAATAGTTGAAATTTGCGCTTGGCAATGATAACGCTTTAATATACGTACACGGAAAACAAATTTCTCTCGATCGCTGCGTCGCAATCCATCCTGTTATAATTTACAAATAAATACATATACTGCCGATACGAAACAAAAAAAAAAAAGAAATTCATTACACAACTACGCGTCGAACAATAATAAGAACAATAATTTACGAAACACAACGGTATGATACAAATCAATTTAGACGAGGGTGAGGAAAATGTCTATCAAAAAAAAAAGAAAGATAAGTCCTGAACGGCAACGCTTAATAGTCTCAACGTGCCGACATTACTCGTCGCATTTTTCTTTGCTTTGGTATTCCTTTGCACACTGTGCCCTTGCATTTCTGTGAACCGAATAAACACACGTCGCCTTGTAATTTCGATACAACACGTCCTTCGTTACGCCTTATCCTACGTATTTATTATAAAAGTACAAAACATATATTATGGCAGTTATCGTGAAGCATTTTGCGTGTTAGCCGATATAATAATGCATATCGATTATGTGCCAAACTGTGTAAGAGTTGTCCTCAGGGTCGGCAGATACGACGATATGGGTAATTGTATATAAAAAAGATATAATTTTCCTATTCGATTACGGAGATAGTTCAAAGACACCGTTTTTTTTTTTTGGACGAGAAATTGGGATACCGGTCATCCGTGTTAATCCTTCGATACTATATATAACATTATATATATTGTAATTATTATATATATATAATATTGTAAATTACATATATAATGTATATATTATTATATACTAGTAATCACCTAAGAATAAGCGGTCAAATATTTCAAATGTATGATGATAGGTTCCAACCGACCCTGTTATTTATTATAATCTATGTGCTTTACATTGCTTATCGCGAGATATATTTAAGTGCACTACGAGATTTGCCATCGTGTATGGGCGTAGCAATGACCAAGTATGAGTAAGAGTAATAATGATGAAAATGATTTGCTCCGCCACTCCTGATTAACCAAACAAATAGTTCGCAGCCCATACTTTAAACCGTTCGTGGCTTTTTCTATTTTCTAGAAAATACGGAGTCGTACGATTCTAAAAAAACAGCATTTTTTCCTGCAACCCCCTGTCCAACTCAACCCCCCCCCCCCCACCCCGCCAACGCCCCCACTCATAAAAAGCTCGATCTGAAACGTTACCTGAGTCCTTAATTGCACTTTCTTCTAATTACACGCAACGGGTCGACCTGGAAGCCGAAGTAGCACGTTACAATCGCAGCCGACGGACCGTTCGTTGTTATCCTCCATGTTAAACGACATTCCGATTAGCCATTATTGGCCCTGGTCGTTTCGACATACCGTTGGGAACTTTGGTCATTGCGGTCTTACGACTACCTCTAACCCAGGTGCATTGTCCGCCCGTCTATTTCTGTTAGACAATTTCCAAATCAAGCGTCAATATGCCTGTGATCCGTGGAACGTGCGACACTTGAAACGTTCAAGGGTCGTGATCCGCGGATCGTTGTTACGCCGCAAGAAGGATATCCATCGTGCCCCGTTTGTCTTTTAAACGAACGACGTATATACACGAAGGAATATGTGTATGCGCAAAATAAAGCGTACATTGTACATGTATATGGTACATATTTCGTAAACGTAAACGTAGCTTGCACGCAGCACGACGTTACTGTTCAGAATGAGAAACGTGTAAATGTATATTAAATCTATACAATATACATGGTCGTCGAAATTCGCATGAGTTTGAATAACAAGGAGGTAAATGTCAACGAATTATCGCGTGAAACACTCGACCGAGCCTCCTCAGAGAGAAGATGGCATATTAGCACGCTTGTTAGGACGTATGTATGTATGTACGTATGTATGCACGTATTATATGCACGTGAAACGTTAGTGCTACCCAGCCACATTATACGACAGGTAAGAAAAAATAGTGCCACCCCCTGTTTGTCTTATGTATATATGGAGGGACAGGTGCACGTGGTACCACAGTGCTGGTGCACACGATCACGAAAGTAGAAAAACAAACGCAGTATTGGTAAACCCGAGACACGTTCACTGATAGTTTCTTAAATGGTACCTGAAAGTACCATCGGCTCCCTCAATATCGTCAACGCACAATGAACAGCGGTTGGATAGAAGGATAGATATTTTCCCAAGGTTTCTCGCTCTCGATCTCTTTGTGTTCTACAAAGATTCCAGCATGTACTATGTACAGGTTGTTTTCAAAATTGTGGTACAGCCAAAAAAAAGGAGATTCTTCCATGTTTCGTCATTACGAGAATAAGTTGGAATCAATTAACACATTTACATTTTACTTATTGCATTATTTTAGCCGGAGCAAAAATACTATTTGATTGTAAGGTTGATTAAACCAAACGCTAGTCGAGTACAGACGTACGTGAGAGATGATCAAATTCGATTTGGTCAAAACCGGAGTCTCGTATAAAAAATGTAATTCCAAACATTCAAGTTATTTCGCCACGAACAATTATCTGAACATTCATATTTTCGCTTGCCTCCCACCTGTACCATAATTTCGTAAACATTCTGCACTGTGATTTCGTAGCACATCTATCAGCGTGGTTACCCCTGAGTGGTCTCTACGATACGATGCCACCCCGTCGAACTGCCTGTCGTGTGTGTCTTTCTACTTGCACGATACGGTCTAACAGTGTGAAGTAGCGTGGACTTTTGTATACAGGCACTGTGCTTTTCGGCTAGCGTGCCGAGACGGATTCCGACGGAAGGCTGCGATACTTGGCGCGAATGGGAAGAAAGTTGGTGTGCTTGTTGCCGTGGGGTGAAGGCGGTGTGCCGTTGAGGGCCCTCACCTGACAGGGGTCGTGCCTCGCCAAGAAATGCTCCAAGGTGTCCCAGCCCCCGCCAACTCTGACCATCATATGTCTCCCCTTCAAAAGCTGCGAACACGTTGTGCAACGTTGTCACAAATATCTGACAGCGGAATTTCAATTCCATTGGACGGATTAAAAGTATGAGGAAGTTTCTGTTGTTTAATTGTGTCTGCACTCGTATGAGTATTAGCATACATACTGCATTTGTACGATATTAGCATGGTACGCGGCGAACTTCCAATGGAAAATTTTGTAATCGAATTTAGAAGTATGCAAAATGTTTCTACTACGTGGTGGTATCTATATTAATAAAAGAAAAGTTTGCGCTTTACGAATCTACGAATAAATATACGGTTTGTATATCTTCGTGTCTCAATTGTCATTTAATATATAGAGTCGAAAAATGTCGAGCAAAATTAATAGACATTCTGTGTATGCAATGAACATTGGGCCGTTAAAAATTTGATTACAAGTTTTGTTAATACTCTACATAAACAAGTACGTACCCTGATGAAGACGTTTCGTCCGGCGATGTGGTACCGACCTTCGCCAACCTTGCGCACCTTCAACTTGGAGCACCTCTCCGAGGGGCACTGGCATAGTCTCTGTACAGCCTCCGTGGCTCTTCTTACCTAGAAACAGCAAGCAGGCCACGTCTCGTTGTAAAAGTTGCCCCGGCTAACCAGGCTGCTTAGTTTTTACTTGGACATCTGACAGACGATCCTCGAATGGACGAAGACCGATGGACTGTCACCGCGAGATAAATCGGTCTGACGTGTCGCAGGGAAAGTCGATGCAAGGGCCTCTCGTAACATCCGCTCCACGGCATGCAGGAATCCGACACGCGTGGATCCACGAGCGTGCAAATGCATACGTGAAAAAGCTTAGAGCAACTCGTTCGTCTCTATTGTTCATTTCTGATCGCTTCCGCGCGATCATTCATAGCGAACGTGACGCGATGAGACACATTCGTACATAAGATTGTCTCCTATTTTCCTACCGCGCAGGTATTTAACCAGGTTCATTTCCTGTGACCCCGTGAATAGAATATGCGATACCGCAGACAATTATTGCACCAAACTTGATTTTTCTTAAATACCTCATTTAACACTTTCAAGATTGCACATAAGTCACTCTGAATAATTATGTATTTATGTCAATTGCACGTCCGTGGCGAATGGTGCTGCGTGTTTATTGCGGAAGATTGTAATTTAAATTTCAATAGTGAATTTTCGATCGCTGCAAAAATGATGGAACGTGGAAAGATATGCAATAGAAATATAAGTATTTCGATGATATATTTCATTTGACTTATTTCTCCAATTGCACAGATTAATCGTTCATGTTGCTTCTAACGACTTGTTGAAATATAAAATATGAATAAGATGATTTGAAGAGAAACTTAGACCAGATTTTAGAGTGGCGATACGAAGCTGAGAAAATGTGTAGTTCATGTACGATTATCGATTGCCGAACTACTTGAAGCTTCAGCTTATCCGGATAATTCTCACTCTATTGTAATCGATAATGCGGGGTAAAAGTAACTCGGATGAAAAGAGATGCAACGGTGTGTATAAGTCGTTGTATAATGGGTCGTTGTACCATGGTAATTAATGTGTAGCTAGACATAAGTAGACAATTTCAAGAGTCCTAGAGGGTATAGAATTTTAGCCCTCGCCTGAGAAGATAAGACCCTCTTTATGCAACTGTTAACATGAATGATAGCACTATGTATTTGTCGAGCAATAGGATTTTCCAATGCTGCACTTTTTGCGATTAGTTTATTTGGGATGATGACCTCGATCTCATTGTAAAACAAATTTGTGTCTCGTTAATGCGTGGCAAAAAAGTAGAGAACGGAACAAGGATTTATATTAAGATCGTCTGAATTGGAGCACATCTGTTAAATAAATTGTAGCCTGATTTACACTTTCCATTATTGAAGTTGGCGGAAAATAATTATTACATGACCCGAATCGCTTAGCTACTAAAGCCAACGATGAATGAATAAAGGGCTCGAGTTTCGATAACGAATTTCGGAACACTCCATTATTTAAGTAGAAGCTGCAGACTGTTGAATAATAATTCGCCATTCTATATGCGCCGGCGATAAAAATATACATGGCAACTTCTATTCGCGATAAAAAGCAAAAGAAATTCAAGAATGTCTCGCAGCATTTCAACGGAAGCAAACTGGCAGGCAATTTGAAACGTAATCTGAATATAATCAACCATATAAAAAATCGCTCATTTGCCCGACGTCACAAATCGAAATTATTGAAGACGAATTCTAATGTTCTCACTTAATCTAACTTCCCAACGTTATCATAACGACCACCTCAATAGTTATAACGTTATAAAGATATTGAACCGGAATAAAATATCAATTAGATTTTTATTTTAACAAGATTTAAAAATCACCACATAACATTCGACCATTCATTTCAAAATACGAGGGATACCAGTACAATCGAAGTGTAAAAGAAATGAAACACACTGAAACGTCCACCTAAATTGTTTATCAAATAAGCATTCTATAAACACAAAGGTATTTCCACGTTACCTTCCGATCCAGTTCCGTTATGGGACCCGTGTGTTCCGGTGGCTCGGCTGGCGAAGGTAAAGGTGAGCTTGACGGCGATGGAACCTCGTCCGGATCCTCAGGGCTTCCACGAGACCAGTCGTCCTCCGTTGTGTCACTAGGTACTCCATCGCTACCTGCAGGCCCATTATCGCTCACCGACCTTCTCATTTCGGGCTCGTGTGTCACACCAGTGGTCGGATCCAGCCATCTTGTCGCCGTTAACGCGACTTCCGATGCCGAGCTGAAAAATAAAACAAACATTGTTTTGTCTTTGTTTTGATTGCCTACAGTGCGTTGGCTAAAATTTAAGTGCTAGGACGTTTTAAGTTCTGTGTGCGATCACCAATGCTCTAGGGGAACACTTTTGCCTTCGAAATTTTGATATTTCACGTGTACCTGAATTTTACGTATGTATGTATAATACACAGGGTTTTTCATTTCTAGTTGCAGGTACTGAAACGTAGGACAATAGGCTTGACGGTCCGAGCCATTATCAAAGGTATCTTCATTTTCCAGAATCGAAGAAAATTTACATTTTTCTGTACAGTTAAAATTGTTCGAACACAGCAACGTTCGAAAGTGTTTCAGTCGCATTTATCGCGATTCTACAATAACTTCCGCGACTTTAGCGGAAATACCGTAAGCTCTGTGCACGCCATGAAGCACCGCCACTCCTACAGAATTGCGTTACGCTCGAAGCGTGCGCTGTCTTTCCTAGAATGTAATGCCTGGCAGATTCGCCCATTACGCGAATCCTTTTTCAGAAATATGGGCACTCGGTCCCCCGAAGTATGTAAACAGGCATTTCCGAACGGATTGTTAGCTACAATGGAGGTGTTTCGTGAAATAACTTACAATCAGATGGCTTTCTCCTAATTATATCAACCAGCATGCAAAATATACATCTTGCAATTTCGGAAAACTTTTAATAATATAGCAGCACTCAGCACGAAGTTCTGTATGATTTCATAATTGTTGCAGCATTTCTCAAAAATTTTGACACCCTGTTGTTCAGATAGATTCAAGTGTTAAAAAATAATGATAACAATGAAGCAATTCAATGACGAAGTACTTGAAACACTGTAATGCATTAAAGCCTTGCGATATTAGGTCCAATATCTCTCACAATATTTTTCATTACTATAAAAATGTTTTTAATATTTTTGTTCGATCGATGCACTACGCGCCTTATATCTAATAACACCCCATACGTACACACGCACGTACGTGTAAAGTTATGAGGGATCTTCCTAAATAGATCAAACAAAAATATATATTCAATACTCTTAACGAATTCGAAACATCGACCTTATTAAGAAAAATATTATTTCCGCTATCTGTTTCATTCTAAATTAAAAAGTCTAAAAGACAAGGGATATATTTAGGTATTCAGGTTCTGATAGTTCATTTCGTGTATACATAGCCATAAGATAACCATCCTATTCGGCCGATTCTATCGTGTTAGAATTAAAACGGTGAACGTTCGAGAATACAAAATTGAACATTCTTCTACCTGCTGTGTTTAATCTTCTCTGGTTGTGGTCTAGGAGTTGCGGTCGGGGACGGCGACTGGAATTGCCACGAAACCAGGCTGCTGTGGGATATACCGCTATCGGACAGACAGTGAAGATCCCGCTCTTGTTCAGCAGCGATTTCCCTCTCAAGCTGCACGAGGCCTGGTGGTTCCACGGAGTATCTCGATGCCAATCGGGCCACTTCCAACAGGCACAGCACCACGTTCCGCGGTTGACCATGTAGAACTAGAAAATTAGGATTGCATAACATTATAATAATTGGCACGGCGTTAATAAAGTAACAGTAATTGGGTTCCTTTAATTAAACTCATGTTTTTCTTGGGAAAAGGATTCTGTTGGGCAAGATACTATATTTATTGTTATTAGTCTCTTTTAATTTACTGTTATTACGCGGGTCTGCTTAGTTCGTAATTATTAATATATTGGATATTTACAAGTTTGGATAGAATATTATAGAAAAACAATGTATACAGAATTTCTCTTATAATTAATTTTAATTATTTTTAAACTTAAATTATAATAATTTCGTATATTTCCAATGAATAAGTGTACGGCTAGATTGGTTTGTAATATTCGATGAAACAGGACAAACAATTTATTCATATGTAGTTCCAAGCACCCTTGGAATAGAGAAATTGTTTAAGATCAATTGCAGGAAAGCGTAAGCATACATATTTGTAAGAAAAGTTTTCCACCTTGAATCACCGTTTTTAATCTAAGCTGGCAACCAATATTCATAATCTAGTTTCTCTCTTCACACCAGCATAATTATGAAAAACCATGAGCTGATGTGCCATGATACGTAAAAGTGTCCCATCAAGCTCCAAGACAACCAACAAACCGTCTCTTTGCGACCTCATCTACACTAAAAGGAACGTAGATTCTATTTACAGAGCTCAAGCAATGACACGTGCACACCCTCGGCCTTCTTCGACTCCCACAACTGTAATTGATCAATTCAGCCTACTTTTCTAGATACATCCAACTTGTCCATTAAAATGGATTACGGTGCAAATGAAGCATACACTGCTCTTGTCACAATAAAACCGATGGTACAATACCATTTCTATAAAACATAAATTGCAATCCTCTCACTTGATGCCCCGTCGTCAATTAAAATAAAAGAGACGTTCCATTGTATCCACTGACATACTCCACTTCATATATCCAAAACAATCGTTCTCGACGCAGGGACGTACCAAATTGTACTCTTGTCCAAAAGTAGGGTAGCTTTTGAATTCATTGCGACTACCACCCCGAGCCATTCGTATCTCATATGGAGGACGAGTCCGCGAAGAGACAAGAAGCTTTGTGCAGCATTGAAGTTACATGGACAATGATTTCACGATTCTAGCTTGACAAGGAACGTGCGACACGAAAATCTAGGTTCTCGTTTTCTTGTTTCGACGGAAACAATTTCAAACTCGACCGGCGATACGAAAAAGGCACAACGAGCGGAAACAAAAGTTCCGGCATTATATTTACCCTGCATCGAGTTCTGGACGCGTGTCGCGTTTCAAAGTCCTGCGTTAGTGTTGTCAAAGCTGACAACGTGTGAGTAAAATAGTCAGCCACGTGCTATTTCAGGTACTATGGTATAAGGACGCCGAGTGACGCTATGTACATAAGCGAGAAATGGCTTTTATTAATAGAGATATGTGTTAACCCTTTGGATACCAGAAGCGTGTACATAGATACACTGCTGGCCGAAAGTTTTTGAATCGCCAGGCAGTTCCAGCTGTACAGAAACTTACATGCTGGGGTAATTATTTTAAATGGAAACGTTCACGGGCATATCGAGGCAAAGGTAGTTATTATCAATGAACCGTGGGCAAGTCAATATTTGTGCCGTTAAGAAAGGAGTCAGAAACATTCAGACGGCAATGTACACATGGAGGGTTCAGAAGTCAATCAGGGTAAGTCCATTAGCATTTAATTAATAATAATTAATAAATAACTTGAAAAAGAATGACAATGTTAAAGTACCGTCATCTATTGCTTACGTATGAAAATAATGACTTAATTGATTTATCAACTGAAAATTTTAACAATCAAGAGGTTTTTGAACCACGTAACTTATGTTCAGGGAAAGGTGGACTTACACTGATTGGCTTCTAGGCACTCCTTATGCATACAAGACTACGTAACGTGACCATCTTTATTATTTCCCCTGTTAATGGACTTCTTTTGTCATAGATGGTACAGTTCTGAAGGATGGGCAAGCCAACAACGTTAGTTACCCTTTTCGATTTACCCTTGATTCTTTTCTGCATCACCGTACAGTATTACAATATTTAAAATACCGCACAATACGATTAATATTGTACTATAAACTTTTCTTTATCGAAATGAAAATTCGCCTACCAAAACTCCAGTCTTCGCCACAAAAATAAATGACAACTATCTTCCCGGTAAATCGACCAATTTCTTGCATCCACCACAATTTCCAGACACGCGATTAACAGAATCGGAGCAAGGAAAGATATCGCATTAAAAACTCACTGATCCACATCCTTCCAAACATTTCCACCCTCCGACCTCAACCCTCATTTACGCCTGGCGACACGCGACTGAATGAACCATTTTTACGCTACCCCGTGTCCCCTTCGGTTTCGTGGTCTGCGTTACTCGCGCGGCCACAGTCTCGCATTGTTTCCCATGCCATTCGAATTCGTCGGAGCGCGTTGCGAAAAGCGTTTTCGTTTTCGCCGTTTCCGTCGAGAGACGCGGTTAATTCGCAACGATTATTCCCGTTTCGAGGATGCCTTGAATTTGCATAGCCACGCACAGCGGCGGCCGGCTCGAGATTTCGCTTTTAATCGACTCGGGTACGGTCGAGTTGCAGCTGCGGGCGGGGAAAACGCGGATAATAAACGAGGTGGCCCGTTTCTTGGGAATTAAGTTTAATTAGACGGGCTTACCGAGATCGTCGCTCTCGAAGAGGAGATTCTCGTGGACCCCAAGGCGTCTGCAGAATTGGATGAAGTTCTCCATGTTGTCGCGGGAGAAGAAACTTCGTCGTGCCGCGTTCTCCCAGCAGCGACCCCTTATCACCGGCAGGGGCTGAAAAACGTAATTTGTGGAATTCCGTTTAATTGGGCAGAGTGCAGAGATGATTGATAAGGTGCAGGATTGCTGATGAATGAGTTAGGTTCGAACTATTTAGCGTATCTTCAGTTATGTATCTTTTTTATATAGATTGTATTCGCTTTCATTTTTAATTGATATCGCTGTGTCTGTAATGTAAATATTTATAAAAAATCTGTAATTATCATTGAATCAGGAATGTAAATGAGGTAAACAATTCTCTGTTCGAATTGATATTGTTCGAGCATTGCTACCTTTTCCGTTACCAAAAATGCTGAGCGCACGCGCAGGACACCATCCAGAATGTAACAGTAAACAGTGGCTAAGTAACTATTATACTTGAAAAGTTAAGACATAGGTATAGCAAGTCATTAAATATTTCAATAATTACTTCTCAGAAAGTTACTGCGTCCCTTCGTATATGCCCACAACCTTTTACACTTAAGGATATCAATTTGCCGCAACAATTACTCACCCCTTTCGCTCTTCCGGCGTCGATCGCTGTTCTCGCTTTTTCCTGGATAACCCTCGCCAGTCGACACACCGCCACGCCATTGTCCAGAGCATCAAAGAAGTTGTCCCCCGTTACAATCTCCGAGTCTTGAAACGAAACAAACAAAATATTATACCTGCCACCCTCTTTGCTGCATTGAATAATATCATTTTTCATATCAGCCCTCTCGAAACACGTTCATCGTCTATATGTTAATTTCTGCGTAGACCAGTTGTATCGCATAAACGGTCACCCGAAAGCAGTCAACAGCATCGACAAGTGGCGTCATTGTTGGAAACAATGACGCTACTCTCACTCCTCGGACTCTCCACCATAGTTGAATTCTTCTCGAGCAATGCTAGGGTGAGTTTGCCTTTGTTACGGAATTTCCCCTGTACCAGGTTCTCATGAGGCGCGCTCTTCAAGATTTCGAGAGAAATTCAATTACATCCATTCGTAACCTTCTGGCGAGGTTCCCCGCGTTCACGGTAAAGAAAATTGTACCTTGGAAATAAATGGGATACTTGGATTAATCCGGAATCGATTAGATTGATTTGCATGTTTCGATTGACCAATGTGTTTCGTAATTAAGAAGAGAGCAAAAGTGCCTGCAAGACTATAAAACAATTAAGTTGAAATTAATTGGGGAAAATTAAGCTTCGTAAATTGCACTCTGACCATTTTCTGGCCATCTGGATTCTTTGGATTCTTCTCATTATCGTCCTGACAATTAGTTCCTGTTAAGGGAAATGGGAATATTCGCGTCAGACGACCACAGGTGGCAGAGTAGTGTAACAGTCAAGCAAACAATTATTCATTCACCTATGATATATTACTCATAACTATAAAAGACGTTTATAAAATATACTTCTTCGTCTACTGAGGACTATAAAAGCCCACTGACCTCTCAACCAAAGACATTCTCCATTAAAACAACACAGGCAATTGTTGGCCCGCATTAAAGATACAGCTTGGTCAGCCCAAAAATCCACGGGATCGTCCAAGTATTAACAGCGGAAAACTAAAACGAAATTAACCCTCGAAACCTCTAAACGATACCCCGCTATCGTCCCTCATCAAAAGCAACCTCCCGATCTCTCAGATGACACGACCGTCGGGGGACGTGAGAAACGATTCAGAGCGTCGTTACAGATTTATCTTGCGGAACCGCTACCTGCGATCCGGACCTCCGTTCGATTGGATCCGAGCACCTCGATCCCCTCAACTTCTATGCCTGATCGCGTGTGTACATCGCTTCCTTGATCCGCGGAGCAAGCGATCGGCTCGCGAAAAATTGAACGCTAGAAACTGTCTTGAAGGCGTGCCCGGTCAAGCGAGAAATGATCTCGCCGGGACACTCTCACGATAAACCGAACCGTGCGTGACTGCACGAAATTATTTCAATTTCGCCGGCTGATTTGCACGCCGCGCGCAAACAGGATCGAGAACGGGACCATTTCGAACGGCCCTCGATGAAAATCTTGTGGGCGCAATTTGGAATCGCTCTTGTTTCATTATGGATGGAAGTGTATTAATGACACGATCGCGCAAGGTGTTCTCCGGCAGGTGAAATAAAATCACACGGTCGATTCTAGACAATGGAGCTGAAGAAAAACGTCATCTGGAGCTTACGTGAAAAAGCAGTGAATCGTTGCGACAAAAATTCGTCCATCTTGATTGTTACATTGAAAGTCGGGAGTGAGTTAAAATAAACAAGGAAATGAAATCTTACACATTGGAATCCAGTTTTGTCGATAGATATTTTCTGCGTATTCAACGAACCGATTGTCGATCTCCTATTGCACGTTCCCAAGTATCGAGCATGTTCCCGGTCCAAGGATAAACGAAACCAAATTAAGCACCCCGAAAAAATGATCGGTCTATAGTCAATGATTACACTAATGCCCACATTAACCGACATAAACTCTCATCGTTCTCCCACGCTGTCGGCCAGATCGAAGACCCAGTGTCTAAGGAAAACCCGACGTGCCGCGACACGACCCGTGCCACGTATATAGATATACCTGGGATACGATGGGAAATAGGAACTAGGTTGGGCTGACGGGGCGATAAAGCCTCGTAGATACGGATGGTAATGAGAACCAGCGACGAGGCTCGTGACTCGACCCGGTAACAATAGGGTTGCACCCGGGGCAGAACGGGGAAAAAATCTTTTAACGTGCAGCCTTATGGAGTTAAGTCCATCACACGTTGCTCGCCGTGCAACACATTCAGGCGTGCATTGGCCTGCGTGTATGTGTGGACGCACGTATTCAGGTAATGCAAGATGCATACGAACGAACGTATGTTGGGATCTGGTGCGCGAATATCGTTCGCATATGGCCTGGAGACACACAATGGCGAACAGAGCTCGTGATAACGACGGCTGCTCTAGTAGGATGCCTAACCCTCTCTCGATCTTGCGAAAGATCACGGGCGTGAGCGTATTTAAGTGCGAACCACGCGACGAACAACAACTCGGTCACCCGGAACACAGGCACGGGTCTAATTTATGTTCGACATTGCGAGGACCAATAACCGCGGCGCCGGTTAAGGGAAAGAACAAAGTCGGGGTTCTGGTAAATTAGACGGTGGAATTCTGTGTGAATTTCGTCGTGGTAGGGATAAGGATTAGAGTGTGGTGTCTGTGTATGTATTGAGAAGTGTTCGCTGTTCTTTTTGGGGTGGGAGAACTGTAGCCGTTCCTCCTAGAATTGATTCCGTGTTGGAAAGAGTGTCATACTCCTTTATGTGGGCATGGGGGTTTCGATAGTAATTCTACTTGGGCGATGGGGAATATTCAGTGATTTTTTGAGACGTTTAAAGTAGTCCCCGGATGAGGGTTCACATTTTTCTTCGATCAACGCTTTGCTTGCAAGTGAACTTCATATTGTGGGGAGAAAATGTTAGGATTGCTTAGACAATTGTGAAAACAGGGGAGTTTAAAATAAAATACCAATGTATTATATGATAAATCTAGTGTAACAAGTGATATCTCATTTCGAAGTACATAATACTTAAGCGAAATCTGATAAATGTGAAATTGGGGTACCAATTTTTCCCTGGCATTGCATTCCTTATTACCGCTGTCCACGATGAAGACGAGCTTCTTCATCAGTTTCACTGAGAGAGCTACTCATCCTTTTTCACCTTTCTGTCTTCGTAACGACGTGTTACGATCATCGAGAACAATCGTACACAGCGACCCGCATTTCCTTCGTATCCTTGATACGCTACCCTTCGCGATTTTAACATTCGTCTGACCTCTTTTGCACGGGTCGAGCCTTTTTCAGAATGTCCTGCCGATGTCGTCCTTGGCATTGTTCGATCGATGCATTAATTCAAACACGATACATTACTGCAATAACCAGTTACCATAAAACACAACGCGACACGACAGCTTTTATTTCATCACCGCTAGACCCCACACATCTTGTCCCCGAGCGAAGGAAGCCGACAGAGCGGAGCAAAGACCGGTAAAAAAAGCGTTACGCGTTTACATCCTCTGATGTGATATTACTTCTTGCTCGAGGCCGTGGAATTTGTCAGCTTTCCAGACTGGAAAGATGTTCCCGAATGGATTTCAGTTGTACCTGAATTGTAATAGTCGAAAGAAGTTTTTTTTTCTTGCAAGAATTACGAATGGCGGGCTGATGCGATGATTTATCGTTGCTCGTGAAATATTGCATTTGTGTAGGACATGAAGCATAATCAATAAGATATATTTAAGATGAATTGTGCTGCTGGGAGAGATGTTCTTGTCAAAGCATTTTGCAGAGGTCTGAGTGTTTTATTTAATTCGTCGTACGTATATTTATGTTAAATATAGTCACAGATAGCCAAAGCGGATTTTGTAGTATTTCCTTATATGAATTATGTTTCTGAATTTGTCATTCTAAGAAAAATTGTACCAAGATTAATATGCGGGATCCTTCGAAATAAGAATTCAAGTAAATTGTAAAGAAATATAAAGATTCTCTTTTACACCCTCGAAACAGCATTTGTTATTCGAATATTTACTTCGACGTTGCACTGTAATGCCTAAAGTTATCTGAAATAACCTAAATTCAATTTACTAAATGTAGATTGATATTGGAACGTCGATTCATCAAAGGCTACATTTCAGCTGCTCCATCTCGACAGTAGTAGTCTGTGCACCACAAAAATCAATAGGGTCTGTTTTCACTGCGACTGGGAATTCTAAAGCCATTTTACCGAAAGATTCATTTCATCATTCACCCCTCTATTGGTAGAGAAATCATTATCGCGAAGTAAAATTTACAAGGATATTCTAAACCGAATAAATAAATGGCAACATACCCGTTAAATACAAATTTGTTGGTTTAGTAAATTTCTATATGCAGTTATAGTTACTGATCTTTGCAGTAGCTTCTTCCACAGGCAAAAAACTGAATTTTCTTTGAGTTTACCTGCCACCTTTCACAAATTCAACCTTTCTTGAAACTAGTAGTACAAACGTACCGGGACCATGTTAAACACTCTCAAACCACAGAGCCCTCATAACCGAACCGTTTCAGTGAACTTCAAACGCTTGAGGTATCCAATAATCGATATCTTAATATATTTGCTTCGGGTAACGAGCCGTGTACCCTTCTCTAGTATTGCAAAAAACTTCGAGAGAAAATCCACATTCTAATATTTCTCCCCTTTAAAACTTCTCCTGCATATTTTTCAGCAAGCACTTATATTCAATTCTAATTTTATCGGAAAAATAATTCTTCAAACAGTTCTAAGTGTATTCTATTTTTATACAGACAATTATTTTGTTATATACATCAAACTAGGCGCACAACATTTTTCGCAGCCGACACAGAAATATTTTCATAAATAGCATAGAACGTTTCCGGATCTACAGTACTGCTCACAGTCAATTTTGTCCCACCAACAAAAAAATTCAAATAAAACAACGCATTCTCGAAGCAAAGTCCCAATAAATTTCCACAGAAAAAGGAATCCAAGCGCAAATAATTAAATCACAGCAACCTAAATATTACCGGTTCTCAATTACCAGATTAAATCCCAAACCGCGAAAGGTTCCAATCGCAGGAAAAAAACGTTCACGCTTTCAAAGTACATTTCTTTCAATTGAAACCGCGCCATCAGAGAAACCAGGGTCGAGGGTCCCACCATTGCGATTCACGGCTCGCTAGTCCCCCATGGCCCGTGCCAAACGATCAAACCGTACGCAAACGGCCCCCAGTGTCTCACCTACGATCCTCTAAGCCCGCGTACACGCGCAAACGTGTACGACTACACACATGCACGCCCATTATGCGTAATGCGGCTTCAGGTAGCCACGATACAGGGAGCAGAAGAAGTGGTACGAAGGAAGAGGGGTGCCTGGCCGACTTCCGGTTGAGTCAGACCCGTTGCAACCGCTGCAGACGCAGGGTGTGGGTCGAAAGGCCCCGTCCTTTCGTATTATTTTAATAATCGCGACAGGAAATTCGGTGATTCCTCGTCGTACGTAAGTTTACGTAAGTTTAAGCTGAATTCACGTTTCAACACGTGGGCTGGATATTTGCGGGATTTTTACGGTGTCTTAATGGGCCTTCGGTGATTCACTGGATGGTCGACACGTGTTAAATGGTGGATGATTGAATGTGGGTACATTGCTCGCGGAGATCGCGTGGGATAGACGTTGATTGTATCGAGAATGTCTTATTCTGAATTCTTGAGTTTCTTGGAGATTCGGCTAGCGTTCGTTAATCTGTCATCCATGGGCGGATGAAGCGACGAAATGGTCGTTTAAATTCAATAATTGATTTAGTGGGAGATTTGGTAAATTGTTCAAGGTATCCTTGTATTTGAATTACAGATCTATAGATGGAAGAACAGAGCTGATTTTCTTTCTTTATTTATCTTTGTGTTATTTATGTTTAACGTTTCGTTGGGTTTCAGTTGGATTTCGTTTTATTAATTTCTGTTTGCCTTATTAATATTTACGCTTTGTTCTGGCAAGGAATTTTTTCATCGAACAGTAACACAATGTACGAACATTGTACCTGCTAAGAAGTTAGTATCTACTCGATGTGGTTTAAGTGGATTCATGTTGAATTCTTTAGGTAGTTTTATAGTGTACACTGGGAGAAATGTGGTTCTTCCTCCAGATGCAACATGTGAAACGACGTCGTTAATCTTGCGCGTCGTTAACCTTGCACGACCAAATCGAGAGACGTCTCCAGGCCTTAGATGTGAGACTTTTAATTGAACAAATCACTTTGGAATTGCATTGCGTGTACTATAATCACGATGTGAAGAGAATGTATACATATATTGTCGTGTACGTATACATTATATCCTCTCTGGGGATTATAACGAACGTACACAGAGTGGTAAGACTACACGTAGGTATACACTGTTCTTAGAACAATATCATTGATCGCTGGTAATCATTTAATGAAATCCTTCAACTATACTGATAAAATGTAACAATACTGAAACTTTACCATAGGTGCATCGCTGTTTCATGAAACTGCGATAGATTTTATTGTCAAAATTATAGTATCTATAAAAAGAACTATCTCGCGTTCAACAACTTCAATTGTATTTAACAATTTTGCAGATCAATTAGATTTCGCAGTAAAGTTTCAAACCAGACACAAACCTAAATTAACTACAATTCCACTAAATTGCTCACGCCACAGTGACTTAACAAGAAATGAACGAAATGTCTGCACATAGATGGAATCATCGATGGAACATCGACCGATGGTTGCCAAAACTTCCAACGAATTACCTTCCGCGTAATTCGCGAGCCATGAAAAAAAACTTTTTCCAGCTTGCCAACAAAAATCGCAGTGCAGCTCCGCCATCATAAAAACCCACGAGCCCGCGCAATTTTCAAAAGGCAAACCGTATCACCGTCGCCGAGCATCGCCGGGCAAAATCTCTCGTTGCACCCAGCTTGGAACCGCAATCCACGTGTATTTACCTACCCGCGAGAAGCGCTAATTGGAACGACGGACGTGGACACACTCGAAATAATTCAGTTCAAACATGGAAACGACCGGCGGCCCGTGGATTATTTTTCTGCAGCACACCCTACGCGCATTAAAATCCCCCTCGATTGAATGCAGACAGCAGGAGAGTTGACCGCCACGCTGCATTTCAAGCAGCCCCCCCTTGCATCTCTGAGAAGTGTGGGTGTACACGTTTCAGTCGTACACGAACGAACGAGAATAGTAACGACACAGCGAAGGTGTACATATACCCACACATGATTCGAATAGTAAAAGCTGCCGACCTGTGTACATATTTGTCTTTTTCTCCCTTGATCTGTTTCTTTCTCCCTCTCCCTTTCTTTTCTGGAGTCCAGAGGCTTTGAAGCTGCTCGGAGACCGACATTTCAGCGTGATATCGTGACGATATATAATTAGATGGGTCCTACGAGTGTAGGTGTAGCGTGGACGTGTAGGGAGTTGCTTTCTGGCTGAGATTGCGATTATTGCAATAATTTTACGATTATATTACAGTGCAGAAATAATTGTACTCGCTCTTGACAATAAGTTAGATTGCCTTGTGACCGATTTTAGGGTGCTGAATTCAATACGCTAATTGTCTGAGAGCTTAACATTAATTTCAGTTCCTCTTCTTTCGTTATTGAACGACATTGCAATTCTTATTAATCTTCAGCAACCTGGTAACGAAGGTGAATCAGTAAAAAGGCACAGAATTAAAAGAACTGCTGCCATCAGAAACATTTCTCGACGACTTAACCACCTTGTTTGCATTGAAATCGTACTCTCCGCGCCGAGGGTATCACTTTCATCTAGTTGGAAACGTAAAAATGTTCTCGTTCGTTAGTAAGTCAGCCGGCATTTGGTGTTTCGCGCAATTCGAAGCAACACGATGCTGTCCCCCCGCGAATCCAAAGGAACGACGGCGACATCAACTCGTTCGCTTATTACATAGTCGTTTTTCACCAGAAGACCGCTCGTGTCGTAATCCTTCATGGTGGTCCAGATCTTGCGGCTGGATTCCTCGAAGGTCGCGCGAAACCGAGCACGTCCACGCGATCCGTTCACAAAACTATACGGCAACGTTTTGCCGACATTTCGTACATAATGAACCTTCCTTGACATCGATATCAGCGTTAACGATTATCCGGAGAAAAATCGAAAACCAAAACGGCGCGGCGTCGTGTTCCATTTCGATTCGACGTAACGAGTCCTTCAGATTGCGACTCACGGGTACTAACTATCACAATTCATTGCAACTGCACTTTGTAATCGAATTGGAAAGGTTGGAATAATTTAAGTTTGTTAACGGGAATACTGAAGGTTTAACAGATGTTGTAAAAACTCGAAATTTTCAGGGCCCTGGGGAATTAATGTTAGCCTCTTCACAATGTGACAGCAAGTCATTATTTTCAATCAGGGATATAGACTTTTTGTAAAATCAATTTTATAAATACAGTGATATAAATAGTAGCATGACTGTATTCCGTGTGAAAATTGCACGATATTAGTTGTACGAAATGAACATTTACTATGGAATCTTGTGATGTACAAAATATTTCCAAGATGTCAAATTGACTGGAATATTTGGTACCGTTAAATTTGATATTATTACTTTTGCAATAACTACTGTTTACATAGTATATACTCTTTACAAAATTCCAACTTTTCCACACGTCACTTGACTCCAATATTGTTTCCATTAATTCCCAATATAAATTATGTTTACAACGCATTTTTTGTTAAAAATTTATATTGATGTTTCCATGTCACTTATTTATATTTGTACATTATACATGGCTATCATAAAGTTATAACTAAATGAGTGTTTCGTTGAGCAGAATATCTTCCGGCAAGAAACTACGAAGATGTCACCCAACAGATCATCAACAACGTCGTAAAAGTAGGATATGGAATAGCGTTATTTGCTCAGCAAAGCGGTACACCTTCAGAGTACGTCGTTCGATATATCAGGGCGGCTCTATTTCACCATATTAGGAAAGTAGTAGTTCAGAAAGGCGGTCACAGTACATCAAATTAAAAAAAACCTCAACTCTGGACGACCTGCCAGGTGATAAAAAAAGGTAAGACCATTTTTGCGACTTAAAACGATCGTTTCCATCCGTTTCTCCATTTCCTGATACCTCCTAACACATCAACATTACCGCACATGATTAAAGGGGAACATAGTTTTCAACATGTTAATTTTCAAACTATTAAGCAACAAAGTGTTTTGATTCACTTTTTCTTTTCATGGCGAGAATCAACGTGAGCATTGATTAAAAGATAATAACGAAATATTTCTTGAATACAATTCTCCAAGATCACAGAAAATAATTGATCATAAAATTTTTACATTTTGCAAGATCATAGTATTATTAATATAATTGTAGTGCCGTGAAAACGATAAAATACGGAATACCGCGAAGGGACAGTGAAAAAGAAGCAAGAGGAAAATAGATAAGAAAAAAATCGATGCAAAAATGTCAGGGAAATAGAAGTTGCATGTATTGGGGCAAGTTTTATGACGAGAACTAGGTGAAACAATTGAACATTGACCGAAGAGCTTGTTTTCTACCAACTCACCCCTGTTACCTCGAACAGGGCTGGCGAAAAAGTTTTTAGGTTCTTCTAATGTTTCAGAATTCCAAGTCTTCTGAGAATGCACGCTCGGCGATTCCCAATAGCTATCTAGTTAATGAAGAAAACTTTCACACGCTTTAAAAATTCGTATTATCGTACGTACCGCGGTACCAATCTAGCAGATCGGCTGTCGACGGCTGGTTTATATCGAAGTTTCGACTACGAAAACATGCAGAATAAAGGGTGAACCTGAGGCAATGTTGCTGATATCTGGTACGAGATAGTTTTTAATAATTTTAGATAAACGTGGGAAAACTAAATCACACCGGAGAACATGGAATGGCAGACTGAACGCAAATTCTCTTGAGTGGTTGAATAAAAATTTCCTTATATCTCGCAGATATTTTTTGTCCACAAAAATTGATAGTAGTTCATATTGTTATTTGAACATTTTTTCATTAATAATAGTAGGCATCAGATAATGCATTCGAAATTCTATGGGCACAATTTTGTTCACGACAACAGAGACAACATATTGAATAATTTATGACATAATAAAATAAATAAAGTAATTATTTTCTGCGTTTCCTTGGACTTTTCCACTCGCGAGGTCAACTCGACTGATTATATCGATATCTTCGTTACGGGCAGGCGTCTCGCCGATATCTTCAAACTTAATTTTCGCAAACACAAAGCCTCAATTGAACAAAATTTATTTGGCACTTTCTACTCATTTTTGTATACAAAAAATTGGCCTCTTCAACACTGCATCACAAATTTAACCCCATTCAGTAGTTTTTAAATTAGTTCCTAGCCACTAGGTAAAATTAAATAATCACATAAATAAGTATCAATTAATGATCAATTAAATAGTAGGCTCTACAAATTGAAACGTAAAATATTACTTTTGCATCCAAATAATGTAAACGATTAGCCGCGCTACTGTATGAATCAAATATATCCAAGTACGAGTTTGGATAATATAACATTCGTGTAAAAGAACTTTCAGATTATATGTATTCGAATACCACAAATTCTGCTGCATACATATAAGTCATTAAACCTTGGGTTTAAGTTACTAAACGCAACCTGCTAATGAATTAAAAATGTTAACAAAACCAATCAACATCAGATCTGCATCGATAGTAGAGAGTGACAATTTTCTCGCGTGACTGTCTCTCAAACGCGGTATGGAAAAAGGCCAAATGTTACGAATATCCTTTCCCACGTCGCGCCAGATGCGAATCTTTTGTACGCTGCGAAAAACCGCGTGCACACATTATATCCCATCGCGAGACGTATTCTGTCCCTTTAAGGTGTTTCCACACCGCAAAGGAAACACGTGGACGCGAAAAAAAGCAGTCGAGTGCACGCGCGAAACACCGATTCTCCTTACATCACGTTGACTACCTTCTGCACCTCGTAACTTTCGCTAAAGAAGCATACAACGTGGAAATGAACATTCATTGCTATCGCGCGATCGTATAATTTCTATAAAATTTCCAATTCTTAAAGTCTTTATTACTGGTGATTGTTATGCAGACTTTTTTTTAGGAAAGCCAATGCTTCATGATAAATTAGAGAGATTCTTTCCTAGTCGACCTCGCGTAATCAGGAAAATTATTTGCCGATAAGTATAGGAAATTCGCAGTTAAATTTGATTCACGGCTGTCGCCTGCAGAAACGAAGTTACTGCCCTGGCGTAAAATTTCTATCGAGTCTACAAGGCGGTTAACCGGTTGCCCGGGTTACTGATAAAAAGAAACAGAAAACGATCACGAGATATTACCACGATGCATGTTCGATGGATTAAAAAAGATTTCTTCCTTTTATTCAGTTTTAGAAATACGAAATTTGTAAGTACTGATTTCTACGATTCTCCGTGACCGCATCGCTAATGTAATTTACAAATTGAAGGAAACGTTGAACAGCCAATGATTTTATTATGGATCAACGCTATGAATCATTGAAACTTTATCTTATCATCTGGACTTTAAAGCTAAATTAATTCTGTAATTATTTCGATCGGACTTTCTTATATGTATATCAAACTGCTGACTTGAACGACTTTTTCATTTATTATTTCAAGACACGCGTGCCTAAGTAGAGTACAGTTACGTCACATACCAAAATAGTATTGTAATTTCTACTTTTTACGGGTTCGTAACGGCGCACGAGCATAAATGCAACGATACACGCTTTGCACACGAAATCTCAGGAAAAGGAAAAGTAAAAACAGACAGCACCCTTCAGAGATATCATAGCTCCTTTTCGATCAATAGCAAATTTGTCACGCAACACAGAGCGCTGCTTGAACGTTTAATCTCGAAAGAATCACATAACAATATTGTATGTACGATACGGTTAAATCTATTACTACGAATTCATGAGGAATTATTAACTTCAATTAATTCTGCTTCGTGCTAACTCAAATGAAAATAGAAAATATTTAAATTAACAGTTTTATGAAATAAATATAAATATAAAAAGTAGAGACAACACTGTTGTCAGACAACTTGTTCAAATTCGACTTTCTTGAAAATGAAGTTATCTGTGGAAAAATTCGATGTGCTCTGTGGATTCAGTTTCGTTTCAATCGAACTACAGTTTTGTATACACCCTGTATGCTTTCTTTGTTGAGCAAAGAAAATTATAGGTCCCGTTTAGAAAACAAGTTACATTCAACGTTATTCATGATCATCTTATAGGACGAGCCTTTTTGTCCCCATCCTATTTGACATATAACCCCTTTCTGTTATATCTTATACCTTTCAAATAAAACACTATACGTTACCAAAGGCCTCGCGCAATATACGTACAGTGGCTATCTAATGTTTTCTGTTAAAACATAATTTTTGTCACTTGGCGGAATAAAAAGCAGTTGCAAAACATGAGGAAATTACAATATTTAGACAGACGATGGAATATTTAAATACAGACTATCCAATCACAAAAGTCTCAAGCAAATACTTCAAGTTTCATAAAATATGAAATATTATTGAGACAAGCGATTCAACATTTTTCCCGTCAGCCAATATATAATATTTTCAACTTCAAAAATATCTATTACCAAGGCTTAAATCGAAATACAATGAATGCTTCAGACTAAAGCTTCTAGGGACCACCATACTAAGCTACTCCTACAACTTTACCCTCCAACAGAAATTACATCCCCTCCCCCCAAGTATACAGGGTGGTCCACGAAACATTCGACGCAATATTAAACCTGATTCTCTCGTATTTTAATAATACAATATTTACAGCACCCTAATTCTAATTCTACATTTATTCCGTCACAGAAATCAAACCGTTCGAACAATATATACATGCGGACTGATCCACCTCAAAAACATTTCGAGCAAAAGTTAATTAGTACAATTAACCCTTTACACACCCCTGTAACTTTGAAATCACATCCTCGACGTGTATACATATTTTTCTATATACAATGTATGCACATATTTTCACCCCATTCGCGTATTGTGAATTCAGAGTGACGAGATTTCGTCGTACAGTATATTCTTCGAAATCTTTTCAAACTTTTTAATAAATGCAGTTCGAAAGGGTTAAGCCCGAACATTGAAAAACCCACCAAACCTCGAAGTTTCTCCACCCTCGTATCCCCGAAAATTTCTTCAGCACAAGGTCAAGCAGCTATGTACTCACTCAACGTTTTATTGATCCAATCGGCGAGGTCCTCTTGCAGCGGCAGCAACTGTCTGCTCTGGGCCGAGTGGAGACGCTCGTGATAGAACTCGGCGTACTCTTCCTCTTCCGGCGAGGGCCTGGGGACGTCGGCACGATTGAACACAGTAACCGAGGACGGACCCCAGCTGCTGCGATAACGGGTGTGCTGCGTGGACGGGAATCGATTGGCGTACGACATCCTGAAACGGAAATGGCCGAAGAGTGCCCCGGTGGCCCGCACCGGCTCCTCTTTCTCGCGTTCTCCAGCAGACCTTCAATTTCCCTTTTCTCTTTTTTTTTCTTTTTAGTCTAACCGGCGCGTGTGCACTGCTGTTTTAGATGCACGTCAGATTCCTCTTTGCCTGGGCTGCCCTCGACTATTGAAGAGTCCCGGCGACGCCGCGCGACGCGGCACGTCTGTCGATTACGCGAGCCTGGAAATAAAAAGTGTTGGTCTTATCGTGTGTCTCAATGCGTGTATAACAGATAGAAGGATCTGTTTACGGGAATATGGAATATTTGCGTTGGCGTATTTTTAAAGGAAGGAATACGCTCGGGGTGGCTGTTGGTTTTATCTGTTGAATGCCAAAACTGATCTCTTATAGGTCTGATTGTGGGAATACACGGTGGAATATATTCTATTCGTCAGAGTCCCGAAGCGAAAGAGTTTAGCACGTCATTTATTGGAGAGCAATGTTAGGTAATAGCGAAGACGAAGTGACTTGTTCGTCTTAGTCCTTGCGAATGTATTATAATAAATCGCAGTACGTGAAACAATGATGACATCAGTTTATTTTCTGTATTTAAGCATTGGACAGTTTTGACAATCATTAACTGACTGACTGTAAAACGAAAAACTGCCACGAGTCGTGTCAGTTATTTTTAAATCTCGTACCATGAGTCACGTGTTCCGTCCCCTGTCCAATTGTTAAAACATTGAAGCACAGAACCTTTATAAGCGCAGTCCTGTTAGGATTAATGTAACCACCCTCTTAGCTGCTCTCCTCTCTGCTTGATCTGGATCACGAATGACTGATCTTTATAGATCCAATGGTCTGCCGTGACCAAAGAGGCAAGGATGCTTGATTAAAGGGATCAGAACGATATGAAACGGTGCCGGAAGACGTTTGGGTACCGTGACCATAAACAGAAGAGATGGAGAGGCTGCTGACCGAGGAGCGGCCAACGCGAGTGACTGGCAGTCAGGGAAACGTATCTTGAGTGCGTTTTCGGGAATGAATGGGTTTTGTGTTACACAGAGATACTTACGGGACGCCAGTCGAAAATGATTCATAATAACCATGAGAGGGTTGAAGATGCAGCTTTAATACTTCACGGTGGATTTAGAGATTAATTATTAGCATTAATATTTCTATAGTAATACTTCTTAATATGATATACATTAACAAGTAACTATAAAATATTTTATAATGTGGTAGTAGAATTATTGTACAAATAATTTCCTATATTGGAAGTGCTGAGAAAAATTCAGAACTATAATGCCCACTCGTTAGATCGTTCACTGGAAAACGAAGTGCAAGTATACGTTTATCTAGTTTAAGTTTACTCAATGTAACGGATATTAGATTTACTTCTGCTAATACTTCCTACATCACGGTAATATATTTTATGCTAAAGACGATCTATAAAATTCGTTGCCCACTGATTATTACGAATACTCGATCATATCCTTCAATAACAAAACGGCCTGAACATATTTTTACAGGCATGGAAAAATATCGAACAGTTGCGCAATGCTTATAAGTACCAAATATCAAAACCAGTGCACATATCTAATCTAAACAATCGAATGAGGCATCCGGTCGCCATTAATTCCAACTCGCTTGAACACACAACCGCACACGCGGTGCAAAAATCCTCGCACTACTCGTCCCATGAATAGACCATTTTGAAAGGAGTGGACATAAGTTTTCATAAAACTGGCAATGTCCACAAACGCCTCCGTATTTAAACGACATTCGACGCCATTAGCATTCCACGACAGCCCCCGGGAACTCGAGACGTCTCGCGTCGCAAGAAACCTTGCGATTTTGCTGAATCGGTCGCGTGGGACACGAACGATCAATCGAAGGAAATGGAAAACAGGACGGTGGGGTAAGAGGTGGATAATAAAAAAAAAAGGGTAAATGAAATCTTCATAAATCCTTCCACGCTTCACGGTGAACGCTATCGCCTGCGGTGACGCAAATCCATTGGGAATCGTGGTCTGACGCAAGTATTAGACGTACGAATCGATGAAATGAAAATCCCGGTAATCGTCTCGTGTTCGATGAACAAACCTACGTGTGTCCTTCGATATCGATCTATTAATGTGCCTTCGTTGCTGGTGCCCGGCGTAATGCAATCGTTCGTAAACAAGTGACGACTCGACCGCGTACCCGAGCAACATTATTCTTTTTCTATTGCAGTTATTATTATTATTTTTCACGACTCTTCCGTGAAATTACGATTTCTCAGCGCATTTGCGGACGGATCACTAGATATCTTGTATTTTAAATGTCCGCGGTCGGAGAGCGTGGCGCAATATATTTGCCTTGTATTGCATTACTGCGTGGGTTAAAAAAAAAAGGAAAGATTAGAATTCAGTGCCAATAAAATTTGTTTATCTCGCTTTAATGTATCGGTGATTATTGTTAATCCCGATAGTGTCCGCGAGAGATAGCAGGCGAGGGAGTAAATTAAGTAATATTTATTTGCCAAGTTATTCGCATGTTATGTCTATTGCTGATATTTCTATTCACAGTTCTGTTAGTCCTATAAAATATTAAACGGTACTTTTGTTTAATGAATTCTTTCTTTTCAATGACCAACGAGTCGCGTGGAATAAATTAGATAAGACTTAGAATACAGATATGTATGTACGTATTATCGTATCACAAATTAAAGGTTGAAATCGTATTGAAATTTCCACGAATTCATTGCACAATTCCGCGGTTTTCAATTTCATTAATTAAATTTTACCTTAGATCTAGAATCGCACTAAATAATGTACAACCAACATTCCTTATATTTGTCCCGTGATAACTCTTGTCGGTACTCCAATGCAAATTATCCAAAAGCTCGGCATTAAAGAAAAACAAATAATCATGATACCGCGTCACACTTTGAAATATGCACCTGATGGCGAAGACAGAAATCTGAAATAATTTCCACCGGCTTTCCCATGGATAACATGAACGCGTGGGCGAGAGATATCACGTCGTGTCGCGTGATAGAGTTCTTAATAAATCAAGCGACCACGGCGATCGATTATTACCAACGACAGCCTGCCAATTAATAGCGTTTTCGCGTTATCGTAATAAATGGAGCAGAGAACCGAGCTTGCCGGTCCCAAGGTGAGGCGCCGATGCCACCGAACCGAATGAAGATAACGAGTTTGCGCTGCTTGCTTTGCTACAGGTATCTGTGTACGTCTTAATTACAAGCACACCCATCCTGTCAGACTTGGAACTTTTTCTAAGATATTAGCGGCGGACACGAGAGAAATTGGAAATCGGAAATCCGTTTCCTTATGCCTTTTAACTAGGACAGTACCGATACAGGTATGATTTAGGTTGAATTTACATTGGTATGCATGGTCTAAATCAGAAATTACATATACAAACTTGTAAGTAGACGAAATTAATAGAAATTACCTTTTCGAAAATCGATTTTAGTAGTACCTTGGAAAACGAGCAATAAACTCTTACAAAGCTCCAAAATGAAATTAATTAAATTGAAATAAATTCGCGAATGCATTCATCATTTCTTTGGTCATATACATATAATATTGTATTAAAAGATTACCCAAAATTTTGTATGCAATTTCACGTCTGTATTCCCTTTTATTTTCCACCTGTCACTGATCACGTCGTACACACGTGGCTCTACAAAAACATCTGACTCAACAAAATTACATGACAAATTTGACTCCACCCATGATAATATAGCAGCCCGAAAACATACAGCTCCAAAATTTAAAAATACAAAAATAACTTTACTGTCGCGCCATATCCAACTACAAACATGATTTACCTGAAAAACTGGCATTGCAAAGAATAAAGCACGGCGTACAATTTCTCAATCTTCCAATAATCCTACCAATAGTTTCAATAACACATTGCAAGAAAAAATGGGTCTCAACGTTCATCGTCTATTCCCGTCGCCGTGAAACAAAAAACTGCAACTTCTTACGCAAACATTTCTCTTTTCGTCTAGTGCACGCAACACTAAAGCACCCACGTCGCTCTAAACGATGGAAAACTATGAAACGATTTAAAGTCCGCGAAACGTTTCGATTGCACCGATACAATTCGTGGCCGCGACGTGGCCAATCATTTTAACACGGAACACATGATCCTCGCCCACAGAATGACACGAGCTGTCCGATTCACGGCAACGTGTATTTACGGCCCCCGAGTTTCGCGAGTCGATCGTCAAACACCGTCGCAAACGGTGCACCCACGCGTCGAATAAATTATACCGATTTTAATTAAGCCTTCAGGCGCGAATTCTTGCGTTGAATTGGAAACACCGATTGCCGCACCTAAATACTCGAGGAACGGATGCACTCGGTGGATCGGAAGGGAGGATTACGTTAATTGAACGTTTCTTCGGTCCGCGCGTATAGGAATTGAGGAAAATTGATTCAGCCATTCGAATAATGGAGTACCATGGCTTTATTTTATAAAATTGCACGTTACCTAATGATTGTGACATGTAAAGAGTTTCTCAGGGAATCGTATACTCGCTTATATAATATTGAGGATGCTAAGGTATGGGAATACTTATCGGTCAAAGATATCGAATATATGTAAATAACCTGGTCTAATATATCTAAGTAAACCCCAAAGAATTTACACTTCGATCTATTGTACAATGCAATCACAAATATTGTATTAATATTGTATAAACACTATTTACTATAATAATATGTACATCGTAAAGTTCAATAGCAGTGAAAGGACATAACAGGGTATCGTCAATTATTAAACGACGCTCAAACATCGATCATTCGATCGATCGAAATGTCATTATTTCAACTATTTAAATCAATTAAACCCTACGTAATTAAGGTCATCTGCCTCAAGCAGCGTATCCAACTGTTACCACACATAAACCAACGATATTACTTAGATCACCGCTGTTCTATACATCTTCAGGACACTTTCACGTTTTATGTTACCGCAGCGAAAGGGTTAATGCCCAGCGCCAAACGAACGAAAAGTGTACGCGTATCGCTGATCGCATCATTATCCCAGTCGTATCGCAAAATCAGCCCGCGCGACCAGTCGCCAACCACCTCGTTATTCAATCAGGAAAACCGCATCAGTGTCCGCGTGCACGGGGAGCAACGACCGACTGAGAATCGTACACGCGGCTCGGATAATCGCTGAATTGGATCGTCGATCGGTCGTCGGGCTTCCCAGAAAACTTTGCTGTTCGTTCAACCGACGAAAAACGGACGCTGCCGTACGAAACAAGCTCATCCGCGTCGCGCAGACATTCGCCAGTGTGTTCACGTCCGGTTCGCAGTGTACAACACTCAGGCGTTGGCGATCAGCCGTTGCAGAACCACGTGCGTAACATAGCGACGCTGCATGTACAAACGCTAGACGACTCTTCGTTATTACGAACGAAGCAGAGAAAGGAGATAGATAGAGAGAAAGACAGACGAGAGAAATAGAGAGAGAGAGAGAGAGAGAGAGAGAGAGAAAGAGAGACCAGGCAAGTAAAATGGATTGGAAACACGATTAACAGCGGGGAACGTACGGTGTTTACGTTCTCGCGCCACTTTGGCGAGTCGGAGTAATTCTTGGACACGTGGGTGGCGGATTACGCGGGAAGATACTGTCGTCCGCAATGTTGAACCGTAAAAGGCGCCGACAAAGTCGCGTGCCCGGCCGCAGGAGAAACGTGATGAAAGCGACACGACAGGGTCCGCCGGAAGCACGGCATTTCGTCTCTTGTTGCTCTTCGTCCGGGGAATTTACGCGAATCTCGTGAGGGTGGGGATTTCACACCGGAAGGTATTATATGCACGCTGATGTTTTTCTTCTTTGGAGAGCTTTTCGGTGGATGAATGTTTAAATAAGTGCTTCTTCTTTGGATGTTCGGTGAAGAGCGTTTGGACAAGGAAGTTAATTAATTCAACGAGGTGGTTTGCGAAGTGTTGAAAAAGGATAGAGAGCTGGAGTTGCGCGTCGATCTACAAAAATTGTCACCACAATTTATGGCGTGTTAAAGTGTACACTCTCGTTGTATACGCAGTCGAGAAGCGAAGACAATAGATCTTCAAGTTCATGTTGCTCTTTCATTCATTTCAACATTTCGCTTTTATTTACTCCAGATCTCGTTGAATTATACTTATAATAAAAATAATTGTGGAAAGAGTATTTCGTACTGTATGAAATACCATAAAATTCTTATAAAAACAAACTTACATTCACAGCAGTCTATGCGTATGTATATAAGCACTTCGTTGAGTAAAGAATATTTGGTTAACTAAATTTCCGCATAATCGCAGAATATTGTTCGCCGCACCTTATTTTTAGAAATGCTAACAGGGGGTTCGCTTCGATATCATTTCATTTTACGTAATATAGTGGAAGGAAGATACGATACGATACTGTCGTGACCCGGAGTAATAGGGTTAAGATTGATCGACTGAGCAATTAGAAAAGCTTGTTGGGGGTGGTCAATGGTCTGTGACATGAACACAAGAATCTTAAATGGTCGACTACCACAAGCCAAGTATCTAAAGCTAGTTTCATTGCTGGAGAACATCGAAATGGACATCTTAAAGAATGCGATTTACTCTGTACAATGTCTGTGACTTCGCATTCTATAATTTAGAATAATTTCAAGAGCTTCAAAAACTATAAAACATTTTTATTAGACTTTTATGTAATTCGTTTCATTTCTATTATTTTTATATAAAAGCAATTCTGATTTTTCTGATATATAATCAGTTTGAATTATCCCTTTCTATCCCTTTCTAATGGTTCAACAGTTTCGAAAATTTTCACCTCGAGAGCCAACGCAAATTGACGCAATTTAACCATTTGCCACTTTTGTGCCGGATTTCTCGTAGCAATTCCATTTGCCTTTTGAACCTCAAACTCGGAGCACGTCCAGCACATACATACATATATACATAATTTACTGCATGTAGTACCTCGATGCCGGACGAGCTTCTACAGATTGAATATAATAACAGTCGTTACTGCAATAGAAATGCAGAGAAAAACACGGGAGAAAACGGTTTTTATCGTGAAACTGAGAGAAATTCTATTTTGTACCATTTCATGTTTTTATATATGTATGCATGCATCTGTGTCACGGCATGTTATGAATTAAACTGCGATTACTCACCAACAAAATATGAAACATTCAAAGATTTAAAGTCTTTATATCTAGACGGAGTTTTAAAAACGTACGTAAAGACCCAAAAGTTGGCATATTCGAACTTGTTAATTTTCGATAGTCCAAATATTTAAATTTCCCAGTAAATTAAAGTTCACGTATTATCGCATTTTCAAGCTTTTAAGCACTTTAATGCGCAAATTGAACAAGTTCGCCTACGGTAAAAGCAAAGTTTAATCAAAACGATAAAACAGACATGCGCGTGCATTTTCATTCAAAGATCCAACGACTCAACTAACTGCAAACGTACGGTTCTATGTATTCCATTGTCTGCTACACACGATTATTCGCGCCAGGTAGACTGCCAAGCTTCGTAAGAAATCACTCGACTACTCTAATTAAGGGTTTCCCTTCTCGGCGAGGGTAGTGAAAAGATGCAGTTGAAATTAGCACGGCGAACGTCGAATACAACGGGCGAACTGGACCGCGTCAACGAAATGTTGCTCGCTGAACTTTGCAATTGCGAGCGAACTTTCGTGGAAGAAAATTCCTGCAAACGATACGGAAAATAGGGCCAAACTTCGGCAAGATAAATCGCAGAAATTCGTTTCTTTGTTAGACCTGCATTACTTTAAAAACAGATCGAAGTGTATCACGGCAATGTAAATCTGTTTAAAACTGCATTTAACTATAATTTAAAAAAAAAGATAATAATAATTTTATCGATATCCCTGGAGAAAGTAATTTGCTACAAAATTTATTGCACTTCGCAATCAAACTGCCTGTTCTACCAACTTACTCTCAATTGAACGTACCATTGAACAATGGAGTTGAGAGTATTACAAAAAAATCGTTACACGAACATTCCTCGTTCTAAACAATGTTTCAATTCCATCTATACAGTGCCCATTAATCGAAATCCTCTACGACCATCGAGGATGCTCCAGAACCGCGTATGCGCCGAACTTTTTATTTCAATGTCATTCAATGAGAAAAGAGATCGAAAGAATTCGTGCAGGTACAAATATCCGTAGCTCCACGAGCCCAATTAAATCGCATAAACAGAGCGTGCCTGTCCAATTACCGTACCACCTGGTCCATGCGTTTCTACGTTGCTTGAATCTGTTGCTTCACCTTCGTCGTTCAATATTTTATTCTTCGGCGTGATATTTTCACGCGTCGTGTCCTCCATTTGGCTTCCATTGTAACGAAGGCCAGTTTAACCCCTTGGGACCACCTTGCAACAACCCCGACGTGGGCCATCGAAACGAACGGGAGGCAATTACGATTTATAGCAACGTGCCTGAGCGGTCGATTGAAACCTTTTAACCCGTCCGATCGTAATTACTTCTATCAATCTCTATTTAGCAGACCGCCCGGTAATATCCTGAGAGGCGGTCGCCGTGGTGATGATTGATCGGCGTTTTGAGAATAATTGAGGGCAGTGTGTAAAGAAAATTGGAGAATTATTTTTAGCAAATTTTGCTCTGAACTAGAGGAAACAGTAAGATTATCTTACGCGATTGCATTTATTCGTTATAATTCTTTTATGCATTTCACGTGAATATAGAATATAGTGTTTGGCATGAAGCCGTTTGGTACTAAATCTTGTTAATCAGACAATATACGTACACGTACATCTATTGACAGTAAGTGATACTGTTAACTTGGCGTGGAATCGAAGTGTTCCGGTTTAACATCCCTATTATTATTCAGGGCTTTTAGATACTATAACTGCACAACTTGCATAGAAGTATAGTGGTATACAGAATAATTTGATTCGAATAATTTCTAATCAAAAAATATTAACACAGCCTGCAATTTTCAAATAAGAAATAAATCCATTTACCTTAATCGTAACATTCACAATCATCGTAATATTCGATGTACTGTTAAATCTCTCGATATATCGTTGTGCACGTATAGCACGTACAGCACCTATAGCACGTATAGCAGATACTGAAATATTTATATTAAAAATTGGACTCCAATTTCGAACTTCATGCAAAACTTCGATTACCAAGACAGTAAATATATAGATGCATAATAGAGGGCTAGTTATAGACTCGATAGGACCCGAAGAGAAATAGTTCTAAAGAGTGGTAATGCTCCGTTAGCGGTAATAAGATTGAGGTAATAAGTAACAGTTCTGGAGCGTGACCATCGTGGTCGCGTGTACGTGCGATGCGCTACAGGACGTTCCATTAATCGGAGAGCTGGTGCAACGAGGAATTTTTGTTACGAAGAGCACGAAGCTGATTAGAAGCTTTGTTACGATAAGATATGAATTCAAATGCAATCACCTTTCTCTTCCTTAAATTCTTCAGCGAACCAGGAAAAATTATTCAATTATTATTAGGTGGAATCTGAATTAACCGAATCGCAATTGTTCGTAGTCACGACCATCTAAACTGTCGACCTTAAGTCTTTTGAGCTATGACTCTCAGCGTTGGGAGAAATTTACTTTTTAACCATTTCTCCTCAAGAATATTAATTCAGCCTGTCTATCCCTCGATTAAGTCGGTTGATCAGTGTCCTACTTTATTTTACATTCTGTACATTTATGTTGATCGATGCTTCTGTCGTTTCAGAATTTATGTAGATGCGCATAGTACCAATTCACTGACTGTCGTTGTAATCAATCTTGAATGCATCCAGAAATATTATACATAGGTCTTCTACCAAAGTCAGAATATTCTCTGGGATGAAATACAATGGAAAATACATTGGGGAAACGTCGACTAATCATGAAACCATATATCAGAGCCTATGTATATCGATCTTTAACTACAAAACGAGTGCACTGATAAACTAGAAATACCTTACAATATTAATCAAAGGTATCATTATCAGTGCATCTGAAAGTCTGCCTAATTTCTTTTAGTTCGCCATAATTCTACACATTCTCCGAGCGAAATGCAAGAAGTATGTTGATCGTTGTCCAAAATTAAGTACATACTGAATCGACCAAGTCATTAAAATAAGTGCCCCGGTAATTACTCCGGCCCATAAGATAACACTGAAATCTCTGCCCACTTCTAAACACATTATCGAACCTTATCGTTTCGTTAAACACAAATTGACTGAATTCCAACAATCGAACAGCATGTTATATCGACTTGCACAATGTGCGCGTTTGTTGTTATTTGCAGCGCTCTGCATACAGCAGACATTCCTGGAACATGTAGGTTCAAAGTCGTGACTCTGTCAATCCCACACCACGGCACTTTTACCGCAAACACACGTTTCTGCCTTTGAAACGCCAACCACGCTCGTACTTTAAAACCAAACAAGAAAAAAGAAAACAGTACCTCCTTGCACCAACGTGTTTCGTAACTGCAGCGCAGCGAGCAAACGAACCCGAGCTAAAATGTTCGACGCGTTTAAAAGATTTAGCGCTTATATGGACAAGCGATCGATTTCAGGGAAACTATTGTGCAATCGATCAATCGAAAGACTACGTTTGGGCAAGTGCATCGGTTCGGGGAAAATCGTGTCAAAAGATTTGTGGGTTCCGTCTACAGGCCGGTGACAATGAAAACGTATGTAACAGCTGTGAATCATCGGATCGTCGCGATTGTATTCATATGCAAGGCGATTCAATGGCTCTCGAGGGATACGGAGGAAGAGCTAATGAGATGAGTGGACAGAAATTTGTAAAAAACTTTTGCCACCGCCATCGTCCGCGGCGTTCCTGCTACGGCTCTTAATAATAAGCCAACGGTTTGAGCAGCGTCGAGACGCCGACAGTGCATACGTTGCTTGGTGTAAATTATTTTCTTTGGTACACGCGAAGAAACAATTAATCTGAAAATTACGAAAATTATAAGCGGACGGATAGTTTTTAAGATATTTCAATAAATTGCGCTGCTTTTCGTAACGGTAGATTGCACTTTTTTCATTTATTTTCTTCGCTGAATAAAAAGAAATGATGAAATTAGTGAGAAGAGTTATTAAATGATTAAGTTAAGGTTTATCGAATAATCCAAGAATAATGCTCATTTAACGTCTATGAGTAAGTAAATCTGACAGTAATATATATTAGATGGTCCAGTAACTGGGAAATATCGCTCCCCCTAACTATTAAGGTTCCATATGTTTTACAGCTATATTACTTTCTGAAGCCCCACAACATGGCCCTCAACGATTCAACATGATAAATCTATCCGTCCTTTATGAAGGCATGCGACTTGGAAACTTTCGTGCTCATATGTCTGTTCTTTTGGGGTCTTGTTTGCCTGCGATTGCATTATTGCATATGAATAAACAATCTGCGTATGACGAATGCCGTTCAATTTCTGTTGATCGTGTCACATGGAAACCTAATAACCATCTACAACTTCATAAACGAATTAAGCTTACTGAATACGAGCTTCGATCACGATATCATATGTTATACAACCATTTCAAAGATATCAACCACTTTCCAATACAATTCCGCGGGCCGTATACACGATTCAAATATTACCATAACTAAAGTTCGCAAAACTTAATGCCAGCGGGCAACAGTACTAAATTAAAATCAAACAGATGGCATATCTCCATTATGTTCACGATATCAAAAACAAAAAACGAGACAAATAGCGTTTCGCTACCTAAATGCGACACGCTCTACTCTTATAACATCCCCAACAATAAAACACGACAACGATAACCAATTTCCATTCGAGGACAGTTTCACAAGCCAAACGACAAACATTTTCGATACCGCTCTCCGCGATAAACAGGTCCCGCTGCAACTAATATCGATCCTGCGCCCTTTCATCGGCCTGCAACATTCCGCTTATCGTCTACTCGAGGCCAACAGGGAATTCGATTTTCGAGCGGACCCGTTGCCCGTCAAACGTTTGTCCCAGTAATTTATCAGCCGCGCGAGAAGCGCGTGTCGGACGCGTTTAAACGCCGGCTCAATTACAGAAGCTGGCGATATTTCGTGCGCGTGTACTTGTTACACGAAGCGCCGCGTGCTCGTCCATGGCGAGTAATGAGGCTCGGGGTAGCAGGCCGTTGTCCGACGCCTTAGAAATTCTTTAACGACTTTATGTCGCACGGTGGACACGAGCAAAACGCCCTGCTCGTCGCGGGGGCCGCGTTCTCCTCGCGATCTTGCCGCCACTTCGGCGTGTTCACGGCCGAAAGAAAGCGCCGATCGTCCCGCTGTGGGAACCGGCGTGGATGTTACCTTCGAATTGCGGTGCCTCCTCTCAGCATCTGTGTCGAGCCGCGTCGTTCTTTTTCATTTTTTAACCCCTTCATCTTCGAGTCGCGCGACGAGGCGAGTGCTGGGGAGAACGTTGGGTTCTTTTTCGGAGCAAAGTAGTTTCAAGGATGGTGTTCATCGTTTGAGAGCTTATTAGTATTCTTATTCTACGTGTGGATCATTTGTAATATTATATTTGTATTGATTGTATTGTGATGTCTATATGTATATATAATATGAATGTATTATAATGGTAAAAAATATTTTGGTGGTGTACTATATTTTCATGCTCTTTTCGGGGAGAATCGTGTCATTTTTGTCGTAAGGAGAAACGATAAGGTTACAGCCATGAGAAGAAAATGAAGGAATTACGGTGGGTCCTGTATGCAGGATATTTCTGTGTTTGTTTCTTGTTCATCCGATTTTATAACTGTTAGGAGCACGTAGGTTACGTATAGGGCAGTAATTGATTGATCAGAAGAATTACTTGTATAGAATCAAACACATCGTTGCCTGGTAAGGCGGGCCACTTGCAAGGGAACACTCCAAACTGTTCGTCCCCGATTTTTATGAAACTTGGTGGATGTATTAAGCAGGTGAAAATAAGGTACACATATTTTTGTATAGCTGCCCAATTGCAAGTTTGTTGACTGCAAGTTGAGACTGTTCTCTTTTGCGAAATATCTCAAGAACGCTGGGAGATATTAAAAAGATGTATAAACGAAACTCGCATCGCTTTATTGCGTTTACAAAACTGCGTAAACGAAAGATTGCGATTGAAACAAAAATGAAAATTTCGATATTAAAATATCTTTCAGCTGTATCGCATTTTCTTTGTAAGCACTCGACAAAAACTATGTCCAAGAACATGCCCTTTTTCTCTTCTTGAATCGTATCTAATAGTTATTGCCTCGCTCGCTATCGTAGGAAGGAAGATAATAAGCGAGCCGATGACAATTAGTGCCAATCAATGCGTGTTCCCCCAGCAAAAGAGGTAAACGCTTGCCAACAATGAGTGTTAACAAAGTGTACGCGTGGCTTCAATTCAAATAATGGATAAGCACGTGGGCACGCGAATGCAGCTTCTGTTCTAGTACGACCACTGTCAAACAGCCGGGGTAAATAAACTAACACGTACAGACAGACAGACAACGATACCCGTCGTGTCAATTAAAATATACGAATACTCTGCGTACATCATACGCGATTATCCATTGATCCCCAGTGGCCAATTGCCAATCCTTCCCAATTCATCCCAATTGCATTCAATTTACTTGCAAAATGTCCGCAGCATAATTTCTACTTATTGTTGCCACTTTCGCTATATCAAGTACCCCCGTGTTGTTCAACCATCGGTCTATTAATCGTTCCTGACTCAGACGACGATATCGATCGAATTACAAAGAATCAACAATTTCACGACTCGTGGACCCCCGTGCCATCGCGGCTCATTCATGACAACGATCGGAGTAGAAATCGATCGATACGCGATACGTTATATCCACGTGAATGGCGATTAACGCGCAGAACGGTCGAATTACGAAATTAATGTAAAGACACGGTCAATAACAACTCACAATCAGTAACGTTCTCCAATTATCGCCCGTTTGCCCCCCCTCCTCCGGTTCTTGTCACAGAAATAAATGTAAACGAACGCCACATCTGTACATGCGTCGCTCCTGTCGGTACGTCCGTCGTATTAATCGGAGCAACTACCGTATCAATGATTCTGAAAAAGCTCCCTTACCTGACGGGTCTTCTTGAACATCTCTCGTTTTCGTAGCTCGCCTCCAGTGTCGCAGAGAGGTCCTGCTATCTTGTCAATTCACCGAGGATATATCACTACAGCCAATCGAGTGGACACCTGACATTCCGAAACGAACACACAACGATCCGCGCGACAGACGCGTACTCGTCGATCATCCGATCGCAACTGCAGCCCTTCGGTGCCGGTGCCAGTTCTGTTGCCGGTGCTCGACAGAAAGAGAGGGAGGGCAACGGCGGCGAACAAGCAAGACGAGCAGATGCCGGAAAAAAGGAGAGCGAGAAGGAGGTGTTATCGAGACGGACGAGCCTCCCGCTGTTTCTCCAGCCGGTCGCGTTACAAACTGACGACCGCTATTGTATATTTCGCGTAAGTACTGGCGTAGGTATATGTATACCAAACGCCGCACGAGACGTTACTTTGCCACATACAGTGTGTACACTTAACAGGCCGTAAGTTGAACAGAGGCAGACGATGTGTCCCGTGAAACTCTCCGGCAAGGTGTATCACGCGAAACGAACGACGCGATAGTTTTTTTTTTTCCTTTTTATTCAGAGGAATCCTTCTTTTCTAACTATCGAGCTCTTTACGGCTCGATTCCCTTTTCTTTTGTCCGTCAATCACCGGGGAACTCCACGTGCAACCGGACAATGTGTACCGGCTCGGCAACCGTGCATTGTAAATACACGGAAAAATGTGCATGCGTGCATCCTCGGGGACTAGACACGCATGCGCGACGTGTATGCACGATACCAAGAGTAGATACGCCGCGCGGCGACGGCCAAACACCCCCGTCGCCTGTGACGCCGCTCTTCAACCCTTCGCCAATCCCCCTCCATTCAACCCCACGCGTATTCACAGAGGAACTCCCCTCGACTGCGAGGATACCTCCCGGCGAACCCCTTAATCAATACTCGCCGTTCTCTGCCGGCCAGGAATACTATCCTTCGGGTCCTCCTCCCTGGACCAGCTTTTGGCAGCGTCGACGTCGCGGCGTTTATCGCTGCGCCCTCGAGCTGGCGAGAAAGTTATTCTTTGTACTCCCGCCTGTATTATTCGCACTTGTTTTTCGGGAAAGATAAAGCATATACCTATACGGTTCCGCTGTCCACGAATGTTGGAATTCTTCTTATCGCTGAGTGACAGATATCGGTGGAGCAATTATCAAATGCATTTATCTGGTAGTTGAACTGTTTTTTCGAAGTACGGTTTTGAAAGTATGCTTCTTTTAGGAACCACGTTGCGGCGCACATTCAATATTTGAGAATTGATCTTTTCTGTTAGAACGAGGTGTGTATTTTAAAGCGAAGATGTGTCTAATCAGGTTTCTGTTTACAAGGTATCCGTAATGTAGATGAAAATAATTAGATACTTGAACAGGTGTATGCAAAAGATTTCAAAATGACAATATTGACTACCGATGAGAAGAGTGATCGCCAATTATTAGTTTAACGGCCGAATGTTAAATGTTTTAGACGCGAAATAAGGTTTATAACAAGTTACATGTTTCTAATAATTAACGAAAGATTACAATCGGTTGGTGGTAATTGATTCAACATACGACGAATGGGAGAAGAAAAGCGATACCCACAGGAGAGATATGGGGTTGTTCCAATTAAGGAGTAGTGCAATAAGCGTGAAAAAATGCAAGGGGTGTAATGGTTCCCCGTGGAATAGCTTCACGAGTCTGCAAACGATTTTATTAGCCACGTTGCTTGGCGGAAGGAACCACTTTTCATTCAGCAGCTGCACTCTGACTCGCAATAGATGTGTCGTAAAATATTATGGTGTGTTCGAGACTAGAATAATTGTGTATTGAAAACAGTACATCGGTTGATAGATGCTGGGTACAGTTAGAATATTGTAAGACACGTCTTCGTTGAAGTTCATATGTTAATACGTTCGTACAATTGAGTTGCGAGAGGGAGAATTACTTCTGCGAAATGTAATAATTCGTTACGACTAAACGAGAATTAAATTCATATGAATCTATAACAGATATGTCACTTAACGCTATAGCTAATTATAATCTGTCGATTATGCAAAGGGTGTCGTAGTCCACGAAATATTAGCCCTTTTTGCCAGGGAGCGTTAAGTATACTTGGGGGTTGTAAAACGTATCTGCAGTGCCGCGCCCAAGTATACTCATTTGTGTAGCGGGCGTTTAAAACAGCTTTCAGCAACTTGGGGTTCCGGGCATTTTAGCTCGCCTATCTTTTAGATATAATTAACGGCATCACTTTATTTGCAAACAAAAAAATTTCGAAAACGCAGTCATTGGAGTGTTGCTTCATTTTAAACTGGGATTAAAAATAGCGTGAAATATCGTTGCGTTTAAGAAGAGATTGTTAATAAGTGAATTAAGTAGTGGAGATGTTATTATAAAGGAGTGGCATTTTCTATTTTTAGCAAAGGTAAGACCACTGACAAATTATCAGTGGCTCGATAGACTCGTGTCAAGTTTGACGATGACACTGAATTTCACGGTAAGCGATATGGTTGTTATCTTGGAAGCACGGCTCAAATATTGAAAGAATCACGGAACATGCCATTCAGTGTTGTCATTTTTACCAATTTAGCGTGCAACTCGGCCGTCTATTGTCCATATTCTACTTGTCTAGTTCCTCATAGTAATATATTGGACACGATATTGTCCCCGAAGGAAAATTTGATATTTGTGCGTGACTTAAATCAATTTTAATACGGTTTCAATGTGGTAACATAATCGTAGAAATATAAGCCTATTTGATAAGTATTTGTTTATTTATTTTGTAATGATATAGAGACAATGGTACAATGTCTCGATGAAAAATGGATTTAAAATTGAGACAATCATCTATCGGTACCAGGAACCACCGATGCCGTGTCTCACTGAGAAGTATGTTCTAAGCTCTGCCATGCACAGATTATTACAGGTTTTATTGATCATACTTTAAAACGAAGGTATTTTTTTCGTGCTACCATCACGATTAGTTTAAAGAAAAACTTATCAAGACCTCATTGACCTTCATCGTCGAAAACATGATCTATAATAATGAATTCCAACTTCGTGTTCAATTTATTACCCAGATTAGTTATTTATTTACTGCGATAATTGATCTATAATTATTCTTACGCCAATATGCTTAAAACATATGTATATCACAGTTATCACCATTGAATTTAATTTACTGCTCATGAACAGTGTTCAGTTTCAAGAACAATTATTTCCTGAAGTAGTGATGGGGACAGGGGTCACTCATAGCTGTCGTAGCTTTCTCACTTATTTGGATTATGAGACACTACTGTTTCGCCAAGCTTAAACAATGGATTTATTTGCATTTTTATTTAGAAAATCAATTTAATACAGCTTGAACATCATATAGCTCCAATTTTGTTATTCCTCTTAGTATAATAAATTATCTAGGACTGGAGCTTGGGAATTAAGTTGCTCCTCTGCATTCACTTTCCCACCCTTGCAACCCCCTTTGATCTGCTCCACTCCCTTTTGCACACGACTCTCTAGTTGCCCGTAATTATTATTTAAATTGCTTTCTCTCTTGTTTCTTTCCCCTTCATTTGACACCCCATTGGTTAAAATATAACCATCAGGAGACGAGATATACAATTTATAATTTAACAACGCTCTTTATAAGTTGTCGGTAACGTTGTCGGTTACATGAATATGGTATCGGGGCACAGGCGAGATATAGGAATAGACAAGGCATCTTATGGACTTTCGTGAACCAACGAGACTGACATACCGACTCAGAAAAACCACGCTGATTCGAGCGTCCTCTGCACATGAACAGTGATCACTTGAAGAACTATTATTTACTGAAGTAGGGTTGGGGACAGGATTCATGCGATTGTGTGAACATATGTAAGTAAATGCTTTGGATGGGATCAGGAAAGCTATTTCTCGAGCAACGTTTCGGTAGAAAAATTGAGCTACGGGGCCTCGTCGCGTGATGCACTTCGGTTCGGCTCGAGTTGGGTCGAAATCACATCGCGATGCATCGAGGCGATGAAATTCACAATGAGATGCGTGTCACGTCAAGCGTCCCGCCTGTGCTGTCACGCTTTCATTCCGCGGCAAAGAACAAAAGAATTCTTTAACGAGGATCGTAGGTCTAGCTAAAAGTTGGTCAGAAATAGTGAAACTTCAGTAGGTACAACCCTGGGATCGTAGGTCCGGCTAAAAGTTGGTCAGAAACAGTAGAAGTCCAGTAGGTAATACCCTAGAGTCGTAGGACCGGCTAAAAGTTGGTCAGAAATAGTAAAAGTTCAGTAGGTACAACCCTGGGTTCGTAGGTTCGGCTAAAAGTTGGTCAGAAACAGTAGAAGTCCAGTAGGTAATACCCTAGAGTCGTAGGACCGGCTAAAAGTTGGTCAGAAATAGTAAAAGTTCAGTAGGTACAACCCTGGGTTCGTAGGTTCGGCTAAAAGTTGGTCAGAAACAGTAGAAGTCCAGTAGGTATTACCCTGGGATAGTAAGATTTACGGAAATAGCGAATACCACCGAGTGTAGCCGACGCGCCGCGGCGCGGCGCCACTACCGATTGAAGCGTCCCAGGGTAAGGTTGGCTACGTAGTTGAAGGCTAGCGACATACCTCATTGTACAACACAGTAGTACCTCGGGTTTTACTTTACCATCGTGTACGATTGATTATTAGCTTCTATTCATTAATACGCGTTTAACTAACAATCGTTCTACTATCGCAAGAATACATTAAACTTTAATGATTACAATCTTTCTCGAGTCTCCTGTGCTGGAGGAATGACCGATCATCCAATTGAGGATGGACGCGTCTTCGTCTGGCATCGAGATTTTTTTAATATGAGATCAACTAGTCGTTTGTTGTAACATCGCGTTAACTGATTTATTAGTTTTAACGGTTCTTCGAAACTTTATTAAGTTTTACTTAGTCACTTACATACTGCTTTTGCAACTTCGAATTCCATTCTGATTTTACAACAGGTCTATCACAGGTCTGTGTTATGTTGCTGGTATAATGGACAATTGGCTGACAAAGATTAACATATTGAGGCTGCAGGAATGGAGTATTGAGATACAATTACATGACATATAATGACATATGATGAAGGATTCGTAACATTTGACTTATTATCCCAACGGTTTATGTATATCTCTTGTTATCTGGCGATTGGTTATGGGCTCAAGTTCGTTTCCTTCGGTTGAAAGTTATTGAACACTTTCATTATTGTATATAGAATACTTACATCTCTCAATTCGTATATTCACGTTCATTAAACAATGAAAACATTTCAAATAGAACTTACAATGTTCGTGATTGAAACTAGTCAGTAAATTTCATTAATTTTAAGCAAAAAATTGAATTACGTACATGTTTCGCTTCCGTTCGGTCGCGATTTCTATTCTAGTCACAAGTACGGCCAAATTGTAGTTTCGATGCAGGATTACACGCGTAGGAACGTACTTGTTGCCTTAATAGTTTCGAATTTTCATTTCTACAAGCAGCTACGAGAATTTAAAAATGCGCGATATTAAGTATTTACTAAGATCATGATCACCTTCAAAACTCTGACAAAGAGCAGTCACAGTCTGTTTTCCATAAATAATTTTATTACTCTTATAGACAATTAATAATAATTAAATCTGAATAATAGTACGGCAGTACTTTACTAAAAAAAAAGCAGTAATTCCTCAACGGATGTTTGACGGCATGAAGAAATAAGAAAGAAAAATAAAATCGAATATGTATTGCTTCAATTTCTACCTTCTCTCCTCATTTACTTACACAGATTTCCTTTCAGAAAATTTTGACGACCGCGCGCAATGCTGTCGGGAGAGTCGGTGTTTGCTCCGAAATAATAATCTCGCGAGATTA